>JAHBCN010020245.1:15240-39627 GCA_019359885.1 Listronotus oregonensis
CCGAATATGAGTGTTGTAATTTTAAGCATACTTTTATACTTTATACGTCTACTGATAAGTAGAAAGCAAGGAAGTTTAAAGGTGTATGGAAGGCCAATGCTGTAGAACCAAATTGTCTGGGCGTGCAGGGCAGCGGGAATAGGGGAATCGGCCCCGCGGAGTTTGCGCAATGAATAGTAGGTCAGGTCCGGACTTCCATAATTCTTTGTTACTATCAATAAAGTTGACATCATTAAATGTCAAATTCAAACTACCTATTATACATTCACTGTTTTTTTGCACAAAATTGTTGGTTATTAAACAATACTATAAAATAATTGGATTTTATATCATCTGATTAAATATGAAAAGAATAGATGGCGTCACTTTACAGCCTTCTATTTAAATGGTCAATATTTTTGGGATTTTTGTATTTTTAGCAAAAATCTTAGTAAAATAAATGAATACACGATTTTTTTAAATAAATTTCAAACATTGTATGATAGTTTCATGTACTAATCTTGTAATAAAAAAAAGCAAGATAGTGTAAATGAGTTCAATCTAATTGTCGTATTTAAGGATTGATATCTGGAAAATATAATGTCGAAAAAAAAAAGTTACTTTATATTTGTAACCAGCTCCTCTGTAGGCAAAAAATCATCGAAATCGGCAAGGGGCAAGAAAAATAAAAACTTTCCATAATTTGAACTGGTTATTTGTGTTTTAGGGTAATACAATATTTTATAAATTTATAATTTGTATACATGTACAATAAAATAGAGTCACCTCGTGCAGGTAACATAAACAAATTTAACAAGAAGTATAGAATTTTTTACGTGAGAGATTGAGAAACCAAAAATCTAATTTCTTTTAAAACAAATACAGAAAAAGCAAAAAGAAACTTTAAAATAAAATGGTACTTTCTTTTATTCAATTAGAGGGACCTGTATATATTAAAATTTGCCTGGTCTGTCCAGTAATTGATAATTTTGATCCTTTAAAAGAATGTACTAAATTATTAAATAAAATAAAAGTACCTAAATGTAAACCTTATTTCTTTTTAATAATCCACAGAAATACACAAACATTGTGAACATCATCTAAAAGATAGTTAAGATTGCCTTACTTTTTTCACTGCTATTTCCTATAAAATTTTCATTATTCTATTATTCATAATTGATATAATTATTATTTTTTCGGTTACCTAACGTTACGTCTCATAAGAAGCACCTAATTTAAATATAAGAAATACTTACCTAAAGTAAAAAAGGCCGGGTATGTTACCCTTGGATTTGCAAGACAAAACCATACAACCTCTAGTCATTTTGTTACGATATTATAAGTAACAAACAATAAACACAAAATTATAGTCACAATTTAATAAACACTAATCACTAAAATAAGAAGGTTTTTATCAATCCAAAAAACTTCTGCAACCACAAAATATAGGTACTCACACAAAGCAAAACAATCGAAACTAATACGGCGCAAAGGGCACAAACCACAACAAAAATGACGAATGATGAGACGACGACGGTTGACGGTACAGCGCGGATATAGTTTCATACGTGCCGCGCGCTCCCTTGCACCAAAACCCTTAGACAACCTAAGACCAAAAACGGTACTACGGCTCTCATAAAAGTATAATGTGTTGCTTAACTACACACTGATTTATCAGTGTGTAAGTAGGGAACACATTAAATTATTTCGTGGAATTTTGTTACTGCGCAGAATCGGCGGGGCCAACTCTGACAGTTATTTTCATACTGGACTGGACATTTTTTGATTGAATGGGCCATATCATTGGGCTTCCATACACCTTTAAACTTCCTGGACACAAACACAATACATCCATAGCCTCAGGTGCTTTAAAAAAGCTTGGATTTCTCTTTTGAACCAGTAAGTATTTCTATCCGTCTAATCTGTATACTCTGTATGTATTCTAATCAGACCATCTTTAGAATATTGTTCTTATGTCTGGGCAATGGTATTTCCTACAACTCTTATCAATCTTGATTTCATTCAAAAAAGATCTGTTCGTCTTATTATTGATCTCACGTTTACAGAAAAGCTTCCTTCTCTTTCCCACCGACGGGCTGGAGGGGGATATGTTACATTTTTATAGGTATTTTCACGATTTCTGCTCCGAGGAGTTGGCAAGTACAGTTCCTCTGACAGCTTTCAACAGATAGCGCCACTTTTATGCATCCTTTTACAGTCCATCTTAAGAGACCCCGAACTTTCCACTTTCTTTGTTCCATCATCCCCAGAGTGTCTAGACTGGAATCTGCTATCCGCAGAAGTTTTTCCTTCTTTAAATAGTTAGGTCTGGTGTATATAAACTCCCCTTTACCACACTTAACGGTACGTTAGTATTGAAGCCTCAGCCTTGGTGGACTGCCTGACGACATCTTATGTAAAAAATTCTACTTTTGTTAAATTTGTTTATGTAATCTGCATGATGTAACACTATTTTATTGTACTTTTATACAAATTATAAATTTATAAAATATTGTATTAGCCTAAAACACAAACAACCAGTTGAAATTATGGTAAGTTTTTACTTTTCTTGACCCTTGCCGGTTTCGATGATTTTTTGCATACAGAGGCGCTGATTACAAATCTAAAGTAAGTGTTTTTCTTCAACGTTTCATTTTTTGGATATCGATCCTTAAATATAATAGTTAGATTAAACTTATTTACACTATTTTGTCCTTCTTTTATCACAGAATTCGTGATAATTACATGAAACTATCATACAATGTTTAAAATGTATTTTAAAAAATTGTGTTAATTATTTTATTAAGATTTTTGGTAAAAATACGAAACTCCCAAAAATATCAACTATTTAAATAGAAGGCTGTGAAGTGGTGACATCAGTTCTTTCCACGTTAAATCCGATGATATAAAATCCAATAAAACACAATCATTTTAAGTATTCTATAACAGTTACGTTTAGTAACCAACAATGTTGTGCAAAAAATTAAAAAAACAGTGAACGTATACTAAGTCTGAATTTGACGATGTTAAGTTTATACATGGTAACAAAGAATTATGGAAGTCCGGACCTGACCAGCGCTTCATTGTGCAAACTCCGCGGGGCCGATTCCTCTATTTCCGCTGCCCTGCACGTGTTGTTCTACAGCAGGGGTCTCCAAACTTTCCAGCCTTAGGGCCATACTGATTATTCCAGTAAGTTCCGAGGGCCAAAACCATATTATCATTGTTGCCGGTGGTAAGAAGTGAAATAGTCCACTGATGAAAAAAAAGTCCGAAAAAGTAAACAACGTTTAAAAAAGGCTGCAAATCGGACTAAAGTCCGCAAAACGGCAACACTGCATATTATTAATTTTCCTGTCATTATCTGTAATTTCTAGATTAGTCGTAGAGTACGAGCCATGAGGAGTAACGTGACACGACATCTGGTGGACACAAGCGGAAATAGGTAGTACCTTCTATCGCTAACAGATGGCGCTAATAGCACGTACAGAATAATCTCGTTGGTTCGAGAAAGTTCTGGTGTCTTCGACTCACTCTAGATGGCAGTAATTGGAATATATAAGAAGGCTAGTGGCGCAACCACAAGTCAGTTCCTATGACACTGTTGTTAAATAAAATATTGCATACCTCCTTAAAACGTGTTTGTGCGTGTTTAAGTTTAAGATATCTTTATAACAGTATTTTGATTTGAATTGTTGCTTTTGTGTGTGAATTAGTAGTATGGAAAAGAAGCGAAAAATTGATAGTGAATGCAGAAAATTCAAAGATCAGTGGAACATTCAGTATTTCGTAATTGAGTCCAGTAACAAGGCGCTATGTTTGATTTGCAATGAAAGCATAGCAGTTCTCAAAGAATATAACATTAAACGTCATTATGAAACAAAACATTTTCAAAATTACTCAAAATATACAGGAAGTTTGCAGACAGAAAAATTCGAAGCTATGCAGCACGGATTGAAATCGCAGTAATCTTCATTTACAAAACTCAAAACTGAACAAGAGGCTGCAACTCGTGCCAGCTTTCGTGTGGCTCTTGAAATTGCAAAACGTGGAAAACCATTCACCGATGGAGAAATGATCAAAGAATGCATAATTGCAGTAGCCGAAGAAATGTGCCCTGAAAAGGTAAATTTATTAAAAACTGTCAGTATGTCAGCAAACACTGTGGCTCGAAGGGTAGAAAACATCGCTGAAAATATATCCTCTCAACTGTTCGACAAAAATGGACATTTTGAGTGGTTTTCTTTGGCCTTGGATGAGTCAACGGATGTGTCAGATACTGCTCAGGTGTTGATTTATATTCGAGGAGTAGATAAAAGCTATGAAGTGCACGAAGAACTTGTGAAATATTCAGCGACACTACTGAGAGTGAGTTTCCTATCGATTTTGCAATCGAAACTTTGAGTGCTTTGAAGATAAATTTTGATACTCGTTTCTCGGACTTTGATGCCATTGCGAATCAAATTAAGATTTTTAAGAATCCTTTTGATACTGACATTGAAACCCTAGCCCCGGAACTTCAAATGGAAATGATTGATCTACAATGCAGTGATATAATTAAGAACAAATATCAAAACTCATCTTTGTTGGAATTTTATAAGAGTCTTCCACTGACACAATTTAATAATTTGCATAAATTTGCTCGTGGTCTGTTTTCTGTTTTTGGTACTACTTATTTGTGTGAGAAAACCTTCTCCAAAATGAAGTACACAAAAAATGTTTACAGATCGAAATTAACTGATGAGCATCTTAAATCTCTTTTAATAATTGGTACAAGTAAAATTAGTCCACAACTACAAACTATTGTCAGTGGAAAATCTCAATTACATAAATCTCATTAGTATTTCATATGTCATTATGTTAGTTATAATGTTAGTTGGATTCATTTCAATAATTTGTTAGTTATTATATACTGAAGTTAAATTTTCTGCATAATATACATGTCTTTACTCATTACAATTCTGTGTTTCTTTATCCAACTTATCACAAAAACAATAACAATAAGCCTACAAGAATGTTATGAGTTAGCGGAGTTAGCCCATGACCATATCAATGTAGATGTCATATTAATAATTATTCAACATAAAATTAGAATACTTCAGTAAACTAAATTTAATTTGCTATAAAAATTATTTGTTCTCTAAAAGGAGTTTTCAAGTATGCTAGCTCTCCGCGGGCCGGACAAAATCTGTCCGCGGGCCGGATGTGGCCCTCGGGCCGTAGTTTGGAGACCCCTGTTCTACAGTATTGGCCTTCCATACACCTTTAAACTTCCTTGTTTCATATTGTTCGGATCCCGATATCACAAAAAGTGCCATTACAAAAAAAGTACGGCTCGGATAACCTTCAAAATTTCATCAGCGTATACTTCTATGATAGCAAAGTTTTTATCAAAATTCAATAAATAAATCTGGGTGTTGCATGTTCTATGTCACTTAGTATAATGTATAGTGGAGTAAAATTTGGAAGGAAAGTCGCTTAGTTATCGAGAAAAAAAAAACCGGCGTAGAACCAAACCAGACTTAGTGGGATTCTTTAATAAGGTAATCGTGTACACGAAATAACTTTTTCCGACATTTTTTAGTGGTCGAGAACTTTTTTATTTCGAAAAAAACCAAAAACAATCGGTTTTCAATAAAACACGTTTTTTAACATCTCCACTGCTATATCTCTAATAATATTCATGCTATCAGGTTATATTTTTTTTAGATTAAAGTAGACACAATAGCGCTTTGAACAACGTCCCACTTGAAGCTGATTTTTCTTTGTTAAATTTTTAAAATAGTACGAAACTCAAAATTGTTATTTTTAGTAGCGTAATTTTAGGCAATCGAGAAAAAAGTTTATTATTGAAAATTTATATATACATGCTGCGTACAAATTGTAGCTAATGTTTTAAAAAAGTTTTTAAAACAAAAATTTTTAAGATTCCTGTTATAGTATTGAGTCAGTGATATTTTTTTAACGGCGAAACTCATATTTTTGCGCGCTTGGCTTAGCGAGCCGGCCGACTGCAAAGATCTTACTTACGGTCCGGTGGGAGTGTAGTAGTTAAAGTTTTATCAACTGGTTTAAACGCAGATCTAAAGGCTGCTTAAGTTGTTTAGAAAAGGAAAAATTTAAATATCCAAAACAGGTGGGTAGATTTTTAATCCCATACAAAAAATATCAATCATTGTTATTAATTACCCACCTAATTAGTAGGTTTATTAAACTTTTTTATTGGTTGCTGGTAAAGAAAACCACCCACGGGATTCGTTATTTTTTGATTATACATTCAAAACTTCATTATTTTTGAATCATTTTTAGCAACAAAAAATTGCGGATGCTTTATGTCTTTTAATTAAATTTAAGAAATATAGTACATAAAATATAAACTAGGGCTTCGTTAAACGTCCTTTTTAAACAGAAATATATAAAACCTCTTTTTTGCAGCATTTAGACATGCCGTTCTTTGACATGTCTAAATGCTGCTTGAATAAGCAATGTTGCCAACCTTTTTGTAATAATTTGTTATTATTAAAGGTTGTTTTTTATATAAAACTAACCAGAACTAACAAACAACAACTTTCAAACTATTACCCAGTTTTGGTTAGTTCCGGTTAGGTTTTCCTCGTTAAATTGTTTTTTTTTTTATTATAAATGCGCCGTTCTGGTCGGTCATGATTACTGCTGGTTAGTTAAAGCGGCTTTTTATTTTCCCCAATTATATTTGTAACTGGCTCGAATTTCAAATATTGCTGATTTAATGAAACTTATCCTAATGGTAATGACAAAGTTTTTTATTATAAATTAATAATATTACCGTTTAGCAACACTGTAAACGTCTTAAAGCGGTGCATGTATTTATTACATGTAAATCGTAAACAGTTGAAATAAAATGTCAAATAATGACCAATTCTTAGAATTTTTATTGCTCTTTTCTTGGTGAAAACCACATCATCCGCATTTTTTTGCCTTAAATAATAATACTTAAAGTATATTTTACATTGCAAATTTAAAATTCGTCCAATGCCGTGGGTGATTTTCTTTACCAATATGTAAGTAGTTATTTAGGCGCTTCATTATTAGTATTTTTCGTAAATTTAATTCATTTTTGCCTCAAAATCTTTGATAATGTTATTGCAGGAACGAGATTTACACTCCTTACAACATTTTAGGCCTTCCTTCACACAAGCACATGTTGGAAATTCAATTTTGGGTTGACATAAAGCCTTGTACTACATAACTACTACAAAGTTTAAATTTTGGACTTTTCTTTAGGAAGTAAAAGATCTATCTGAACATCACTACCAATACTCGCAGAAGAGGTAGATATTGTCGAACTATTTTCGAATAGGTTCGGAAACAGTTTTCCTATTTTTGTGCGATTTTATGTTTCTTTCAGAGATGTAGTGGCTGTAACATAATTTATGATATTTCTCATCAAACGCAAATAAATCTTCATAGCCATGTAATTTTGATATCATATTAATGTCATTTCTATTTCTGGCAGCTTTATTATTTTTTTGATAGGTAGCTTTTCTACTACCTAAAATTATTTAACTCTTGTTTTTTTTATTTTTACTATTGTTGTAAAAACACATTTTTCTAATATTGAAACTATCGCATTTACCGGCGCCACTGTTTGATTGCAAATTATGATAATAGTTTTGGGAATCTGTGTAAGATTTACGACAGTCTTTATGATATTTTATTTTAATTTCGCCCTTTAAAATATCATTTTTTTGACAGAATTTCTTTTGCTAGATTGTCCTGCCTTTTTTCAGCACTTGATAGTAATGATAACAACCCTTGTATTCTAGGTCTTTGTAAAACAGATTTGTATCCATCATACACAATTTTCTTACAAATAATTCGCTTCATTGTTTTAAAATTCTAAATACATACAGCACACTCTAAATTTCGACAACCACCACTACTAATGTATTACTACGCACGCTAACCGCATGCTGAGCTATTGGGTCCCGATAATACTTTTTTACGCCTAAAAAAAAATCGCTGTTGCCAAACGATACGCTCTAGGAAAAAATTTTTTTTTTTAAACTTTTGGTATTAATTGGCTATATTTTCTTCGCTGCATGTATGAAAATAATTTCAAAAATAAAAAAGTTTATCGATTGGTGAAAATTTCAATACAAAAAATATATATTTTCAGTTTATCTCATTTTTAAAGGGATGAAAGTGCAAATTGTGCCCAAACAATTTATAAGGTTAAAAGCGCTACAGTGTGAGCTTTAATTTGACACAAAAAATTTTTTGGTATCTTTGATAGTTTTAAAGTTATGGCGGTGGAAACGGAAAAAAAATATATATTTTTTTTAATTTCAAAAAAAAATCACTTTTTATTAATTTAAAAAGTTCAAGACCACAAAAAATGTCGTAAAATACGATTTCATGTGCCCGGTGACATACTCAAAGGAACCTTACTGGTTTGACCTGGTTCTACGCCAAAAAAAAAAAAAAAAACGACACGATAGACTCACGAAATCACTCCGCTAGTAGGTATAATATCAAAAACAATGTATTTTAAAATTCTGTCAAAAATAGGCTTTTTCAAACGTGTAATAATATGTTTTTTTTTAAATTTTTTCTTTAATCCTAGAACTGGCATGAACCCAAAAACTATATTTTAATTTTTACCTTAATTTTAAGTTCACATTATTTGTCTTATAACATACCTTGTATCTATCCATTTGCTGGCTCTTATAATAAAAAAAAATAAGATTATTTCTATTGGTTTTCAACTTAAAATTAGATATTTTGGTGCAAGAAACAATAATGTTTTAACTTATACCTAAAGTCCAAAATTTCTGTCAGTGACTCATTTAATACCGGCCACCCAACCGACGAAGCGGCTGAATAAAAATCTAACACTAGTAAATGATTTTTAAGCCTATGATATACTTTTCCGCTCAAATAACAGTGAACCGGCCAAAAGTTTCATCGCCACGTTGTCATAATTCGCAAGAAAAATCACCAGCCAGCGATCGCACTTAAAATAGCACGCCAATATGTATTGAAATCATTGTTATCGGGAAGACAATAAAAGTGGCAACACACATTCCTTAGTTTACAACTTGAAGAGACTTGAAAATAAGCGTATCGACAGGGTTTTCGTGCTGTTCGATGATTTTATTTAGTTATTATTGATTATGGACAGATACAGTAAGTTTAAATTTTAATTGCTATACAGGGTATTTTCTAAATATTATAAATTTCTAATAATTGTAGTATATAGATATTATTTTGTGCCAATTTTATAATAGTTTATCTTATTTAGTGTATATAATTGTATATAAAGATTTAGTGTTGTTAAGTGCTTCTAATTCTGTAAACTATGAATATTAACCAACCTTTAACTAGTTATCCGGCTATAACATATTCCTTTAAATTCTGTCATTTGCACAAAAACATATTTAAAAAATTCATACTATGTTAATATTAAAAAAAAACACTTAAAAAGTAAGGAAAAAACCTTAATTTTCAATAAAAAGTAGGTAAAACGTTTACGTCCGAATTCAACTCGAAATTCTAAAAATGTTGACCTGTTACCAGGTTGTAATAGTTTTCTTTATGACATTTTTATAAGGTATGCGAACCTTTTGCTCGACCCACAATGTTTGATCAAAAATATTCTCGATATGGAAATCCTAAATATGGAACACGAAAGACCCGAAATAGTTATTGGATTCTACAAGCTGATGATCTCAGAGCTTTCGTGTTCCTTATATAGTGGATATTTTTGATGAAGCAATGCGTGTGAATATCGTATTTAATATTGAGATTGCAAGATCGGTGGTGAATTGGCAAGTCGGTGTAACTTGGATGGTCTATCGTTCTGCTTTTACATCTTTTTTAATTTATGTTAGGACTAAAATTTTATTATTTTTTTCATGTAGCAACATAAAATCAGAGAAGGTAAAATTAAAGTAAAAAATGTATTTTTTTTTTTGGAAAAACGTTGAAAAGTCGCCAAAAAAACTCAAATTTGTGTTCTATGACCTCAAAATAGGAGGTGTGCAAAATTAAGCAAAAAAATTACATTTTTCATTAATCCGAATAATACCAAAATAATATAGGCTTGTTACTAATTTAAAGGGTTGATACAAATGTGAGAAAATAACTTTTGCTTGTTTGACGAAATTTTAACATTTATTTTCTAAAATGCATACGCCACTGGAATTGATTCCTCTGACCCCACACAACCCGGGGCACTCTAAAAGCGAGCGATGCGTCATTGACATAAATTTTGGACTTGAAGTATAGTTAATAACATTTATAGTTTTCACTAAAGACTAACAAAATAATACTAAATTTTTGGTAATAGGTTTGGACCATAGATATATAAGCAAAAGGAGATAAAACTGTTTACAATTAAAAGCAATCAAACATTGAAATAGTGTCTACCTCTCTAGACCACTTGATGGTCAAACGTGCTTGATACACATGCACCCTTGCCGATTGTCCTTTATTGGCGAATTTTTAGGATATTGCTTTATTAATATTTTCTTTTTAAATTCTTAAAGAGATCATAGATCATAACATGTCGTTATGCAATAACTTAGTAGCAGCGACTGAAATATGTTTTTTAGTTAATTTTTATTTTGCTTTATTAATATTATTCTCAAAAATAATCATAACGGAATATTAACGGTCAAGATGGGCAACACTGCTTTTTGTAGTTTATTCATAATTTTTGTACGCTAGGATCACGAAGGTCGTCGGTCAGCTAGTAGTAAATTTTTTATTTGTGTTGTGAGGCGGTGTTTCATTTCGTTTAAACTAGCTCAGAGAGAGGTTTGTGTTTTTAAAGTGCGGTTATAAGAGGATTTTCTTAATACTTTATGTATTATTTTTAATAAACAGACTAAAAAATTGTTGTGAAGTGCCAGGTTTGTGGAAAACTGGATTCTCGTAATAAAAATCTTTTGTTTCACGGGTAAGTTTAAACAGTTCTTTTATAAAACTTCACTTCATTGACGTGCAATACCATGGCGAATAAATAACATTTTGTTGTTAATACCTTTTATGTTATATTTTTGTGCAGATTAACAACGATGGTTTTAGAGTTGCCGCGAGACGAGACGAGATAAAGCCTTGTCTCGTCTAGTCTCGAAATTTCGAATAATATATTTCGGGACGAGACGAGACAAGGGTGGTCTCGATTTGTCTCGAGTTGTTTGGTTTATTTCAAGTAAATGAATTTCAATATACGTGCTTTGTAATGTATAGGTAATTTCAATAAAAATAAGATCGAAGTTTTTTTAAAAATCTTGGACTCGTCGACTTTTTTTTTTTAGGTACATGTTACACATTTTTAAACTAATTTTTTTGTCTGCACGGGCACAAGATGGTGATAAAAAACTTATTTTTTAAATGGAACACACATATTTTATCATTACATTATTAATTTCAATGTTTAATTTTAAAAATGTTCATGCTCAATTTTTTTTAACAATTTTTAACTTTTTCCATAATAATTAAGTATACCCAAACTATCCTAAATGGCAATATTCTTATACAAACGTAACTTTCTGGGTATAGAATGTAAAGTAGGTATAGGAATTTCTAAATTAAGTAAATATAATCCAAAACTGTAAAATATGAGTAGGTATAGGTATTCTATTTTACATTTTAAAAAATATTTTTTAGCACCCTAACACTTTATGGACGTGCCTTGTCTAATTTAAAATATCGTTAAAATTTAACATACTATTTAACCATATACCTAATATTTACATAAGCACATTAACTACACATCTTATATTCAAGGCATTAAATTACTTACTCCTCGCCATCGTTGACTACCCTGTACACTATATACCTACCTACAAACTAATTGCAAAATCTGCTGCAAGCAATATGTATTTTAAGGAGGATGCATTGTTTTCAGTTTAATTTAAAACTTTTTACGGCAAAAAGTAACAGAAAAACATTCAAAAACAACCCTCTGTATATGCATCAAAAAGTGCCGCCGCGCCGCCTGTATACTTTGCCGACACACCGTTTTATTCGGGATGCGGCAATAGTTCTTGCATGTTTTTTACTATTTAAAGATCTATAGAGCGGTTGCCTTTTAAAATGTTTTGACATTTTTCCTTAGTTCATTCTTGTGTTTGAAGCTTGTAAGAAGTAAGAAGATGAATTAATATTTTTAAAAATGGAACACCCTGTATAAATGCTTATATTTTTTTATAACACGCCTTGTAAAGAAAAGTTGACGTGATTGAGCTTTTCTTAAAATTGTGTAGTTGTCTCGAAAAATTGGTGATTTCAGACTTTACGGACACCCACAATTTGCAACTAAAAATAAAATAATGAACCTAATAATTTGTTTTTTTATTAAAATAAAAATATAGAACATATAAGTGACATAAAAATGTCCACAAAATAGAAAAAAATCTAAAAGATAATGAAACATAAGTCATAAACTACAAAACACAGGTAGAATGTTTTCTAGAAATTTTTCTTATAATTATACAGGGTGTTTGAGCAATAGTTTTAAAATCTTTAACAGCAGTTGGATCTTGCAAAAAAAGTCTCTATAAACATAAGTTCGGATATGCATCGTTTCGAAATTGGAAATACGCAGGGTCCTAAAGTTAAAAAGAAGCTTTAATTGTACATAATTTTTTAAAACAATTATTTTGATAAAACAACTTAAAATACAACTTTTTCGTTATTTAGGTTTTTTTCGAGAGACAAATTAAAACTTCTACTTTTCAAAAGGGTATAAAAAAGAATCGGTTTAAATTTTTTCTTGAAAGCAAAGCAAAATTTAAAAAAAATCAGGAGACAAAATAGTTGTATTTTAAGTTGTTTTATCGGGGTATTACCACGAGTGCTTAAAAATACCGATAATTTTACGATAGCGTGTTTCTTATAATTTCACGAGTCCGAGGACGAGTGAAATTTTAAAGAATACACGCATGAGTAAAAAATATCTGGTTCATTTTAAAGCACGAGCGGTATTTAGGGAGAATATTTCACGAATCAAAAACGTAGATAAAGTTTATTAACTTAAAATTAAATACTAATTTAACAAACCGTCATTATTATTTAAAAATTTCGTATTGTCAATTTGACAGTAAGTGGAAAAACTACGTTGCCTAGACGACGTGGAATTTCCGCTGTAATTTTCCATAATACAACTTCCTTATGGGAAAATATTAATTTTAGCTTCTTTTTTTAACACCCTGTATTTCTGAAACGATGCATTTCTTGACCTATGTTTATAGAAACTTATTTTTGCAAGATCCAACTGCTGTCGAAGTTTGTAACACTAAATCTTAAACAACCTGTATAATTCTTAAGAACTAGAAATATATTGTTAGTTTTGGTCATTCAAATTTTTCGAGATGTCTCGTCTCGTCTCGACCTTGTCTCGAAGTATTTTATCTCGTCTCGTCTCGTCTCGAAATTCGAGACAAAATGCTCTCGAGACGAGACAAAATGGCTTCGAGACGAGACGTCTCGTATCTCGTGTCTCGCGGCAACCCTAGATGGTTTACTTATTTTAGCATAAAATTTGATTATATAACTAACAGAAAAATTGTTTAATTATTTTATATTCGATTGAAAGTAACCATCAAGGTATAGTTTTTGTTATAAACTTTTTCATTAGATTAATATAGCATATGAACGATTTCAATTATAAAATTTGTTTTAAGGTTTCCTGTTAACCCGGAAAGGGAAAAAATGGTTTTCCCTACTTGGATTTAGAAAGAATATGCAGTTACCACAAATTGTCAAAATCTTTCAGATTATTTTGATCTTTGTGATATTATCACAAATAGAAATGAATAGGTAGTTAAATATTCTTGGATTAGTTAAGAATACTTTAATATTGTTACTGAATACAATAAATTATATGCAAAAAAACAGTGATATTTTTTCTCGCCTTTTTCCTTTTCTCGAAATCAAAAAACATTAAAAACATAAAAGTTAAAAATACCTATTTAATTTAGAAAAATTAAATTTATTCACAAGATAGGGACCTAAAAATAGAGTTTTTATTTAAATCCAAATCCAAATTTTAATTTTCCTAAAAACTCCCAATTATATTTTGATATTTGTACTGAACTAAACATTTTTTGTTCTATTAATTTCCTCCTCTCACTTTTACAAAAGATGAAGATAAAAACACGGGCAATTGCGATAAAGTTAAAAAAAGAGATTTAAGCTTTTTATGGTTATGTATGGTTAGTTGTGGTTAGCTTTATATGATAAATAAAGTTTAATTATTGTATTGAACCAATAGGTTTTATTTACTTGCATTTTCCTCGAAATATATTAAAAAAATATATGTTAGTAATTTTCTATAGATAAATAGTTTTTGGAAACGAACTACGCCACTGGTGGCCCGCCACGTTTTGCGCTGCTAAACATTTGCGACGTTGCCTGCAGGGAATTTTTTGATCGGAAGTCCTTTTCTTACACATTATGAATGTTTGATACACAACAAAAGCCAATTTATGAATGAACGGTTATATCTCCCTTTGCTTATATATCTATGGTTTGGACGCGGGCGTTCATCGAGAGAAAATACGCTCACACGCTGCTATATAAACAAACACTGTTGCCAAAGTTATGACAGTAATTAGGAAATATATTGTGGAAAAATGGCCAAATTTATTGCAATAAAGATAATTTAATTTTTTGTTTCGTGCATAATAATAAAATTTTAATAATGTAAATTTGTACTTTGAATGTATGTATGTCTTTGTATGCCTGTCTGTAAAAAATTAAACATGAGGCTTCCGATTTGGACAAAAAATGTTATGAAAAGAATGAAAACACTTAGTGAAAGGCCAGTTAAGTGGATGTAAGCAAGAAGAAATTACACCGTTTACAAATACTTCTAGACATTTTAATAAACGCATCATCAGCAAGAATACACATTTTAATGTCTTATTACTACAAATACGGAGAAAACACAACGCAGAAACAACAACACATAAAAAAATAAATAATTATTGTTTGGTTTTTATTTGTAATTAAAAAATAGTTTTACTCACGAGAATATTCTGCTAAAAATTTTAAGAACACAAATTATTATGTTTTAAAACAGCATTTTTTTATTTTACTCTAAGAATAAGATTTCTCGGTTGCACACATTCCGTTTTCAAAAATCTTTGATAGATTTTGCACTACGGTTGTCGTAAATTTAAAACATATCGGCATATTTCCCGATTTAAAAACAAACAAAAATATTGCGGCCGGGCCGGTGAGCCCAATGTACAGGGTGTCCCAAACTGGACGCGTTCTTATGGGAACAACCCTTATTTGAAGGGATAGAAAAAAATTGACCAAGGTGTCCGGAGCTCAAATTTAATGGCGCTAACACTACTTTGCTATCTCTTATCGTTTTGCCACTAGGGACGTTTCTCGAATTTCTCGATTTTTTAAATGCCCCATAACTTTCTTATTAATAAAGATAATTAATTTTGATAAAAACTTTCTTAAGGCACTTTTTTCGTAGAATTTATTGCGATAGGCAGATTTTTACAGGGCGTTTAGATTTTCTGCAACACCCCAAAATCAATTTTTATATGGACCACCTTATATATTATAAGATTTTTGAAAAGCTGGTAAAATTCCTAAATTTTGATGTATCACTTGTTATGTTTATCTTAAAAACCATTAGCAGTATTACGATTTAAAAATTAAAATATTGTGCCTACAGAAATCAACATTGCCATGACTAATAAAATGACATAGGATGCTAACATGTTATGATTAAAACAACAGATCTAAAGTTTTATGATAAGATTACTCATAGTTAATATATTAAATTAATAATTATCTAAAACACAAACGACAACAACAATAAACCAACAATATTAACAAAAAAACATAACTCTACCTAATCCTAATATAAAATTTTATGGAATTTAATTAACGATAATAAAAAAACAAAAATAAAATAAAATTATGTTAACAAATGTTCAAATTGTCTCCCATTTTGTTGTACGCAAATTCTACATCTTTTTTTAACAGCATTAACTGCATTAATAAGTTTTATATTTATAATTCGGTTAAACGCACCTCGCAACGCCCTTTCTAATTCTTCCCGGCTATTAAAATTATTGTTTTTATAAGTAAGGTCTCTAATTCTACCCCAAAGAAAAAAATCTAAGGGAGTCAGGTCCGGTAACCTGGCGGGCCATTGTATGGGCCCTTGATTTCCTATCCAATTTTCACCAAACTGAACATTAAGGTAATCGTTTATGGTCCTTGCACAATGCGCAGGGGCACCATCATGCTGGAAGAAGACTCTGGATATCAGATTTATGGAAATATCTTCCAAGAATGGTTCAACCTGGTCCCTTAAAATATCGAAATATTGTCTAGAATTCAGCGGTTCATCATAAATGTAGGGTCCAATGAATTGTCCTGTAAAAATTCCCACCCACACATTGAAGCTAAATCTTCCTTGTTAGCTAAATCTTCCTTGTTATCTGTTTTGGACAGTCACATGGGGATTTTCTTGGGACGAAGTGTAATCATTAAACCGATTAAATATTCCTGCACTACTAATCGAAGCCTCATCAGACCAAATACAATTTAAAGCAAAATTTGGTTCATTTTGTATTTTATTTAAAAACCACTCACAAAAACGAGTTCTTCAATCAAAATCCCCAGGGAGAAGATGATGGATTTTGTGGGTTCGATAAGGCTTAAATTTGTTTTTTTGTCAAAATCCTGTGGTTTTTGCTGCTGGATATGCCAGTCTCTGCTTCAATACGGTTAGAGTTTTTACTTCATTTTTGTTTTGAATTTCTTGATTTTGAGCATAATTTGCTCTGGGTTTGTTAAAAGAGCCAAAATTTTGAAGATTATGGGCAAGTCTAGCAAATACATCCCTGGATGGTTGCTGCCGTTCGGGATATCTTTGAAAATACAAGTTTCTTGCCGCCTGAGCATTTTTGTTGCTTTCTATGTAATATTCAAGCATGTTGAACTTTTCAAAATTTTCATACATTTTTTAACACTCTTCAAAAACCTTTCTTAAATTACTTTTTTTTTTCTACTAAATATACAAAAATATTTAACAATATCAAGTACCACTGTCAATTCTCAACTATTCAGAAGCTGTTAAAATATTAAAACAAAAAAATCATAGGCACGGCCTACTGCTTTTTTACGTAGCAACTTTAAATATGTGGCTTTAATCATAACATGTAGCATCTTATGTCATTTTATTAGTCATGGCAATGTTGATTTCTGTAGTTGGTTTTTAAGATAAACATAACAAGTGATACATCAAAATTTAGAAAATTTTACCAGCTTTTCAAAAATCTTATAATATATAGGGTGATCCATATAAAAAAATTGATTTTGGGGTGGTGCACGAAAATCTAAACGCCCTGTAAAAAATCTGCCTATCGCAATGAATTCTACAAAAAAAAAGTGCCTTAAGAAAGTTTTTATCAAAATTAATTATTTTTATTAATAAGACAGTTATGGAGCATTTAAAAAATCGACGAAATTCGAGAAACGCCCTCTAGTCATTTGATGTGGACTTTATGGGTGACACTGTATAGCAAAAACTATAATTGTCTTTGTCAGTAGTGAAACAAGCGATTTTCAAAATCGATTATCTCAGAAACAACTTGACATATTTTGCTCAATTTTTTTACAGATAATTACAATACTTATGTGAATTTACACACCAAATCTCATACCTTTATGAAGAACGATAACAAAGTTACGATAGGGGGGAATGTCTCGTCTTATATACACGCTGCGTATGTGCCTAGATTACCCACCTTTATTCGATCCATCTCGGCACTCTTGCGCAACTTAGCGCTCTCCGCCTTCAGCTTCACCAGATTATAAGGCTGCGCACCGGCGCCCTCTGTAGGCACGCAATTGATCTTCAGATCGCCCGTCTCCTTCGGCTTGTACTTCGGATGGGAGCACAACAACGGTGTCAGGATGATAATTTCGTAGACGCACGTAGACGTTTCTTTGAGGAGGTAGACCTCGTGCTTGCCGTGTATGAAGCAGACGTAGATCACTTTGGTGGAGCGCGGTTTGTTGTAGTTCAAGTCGCACGCCGTTCCGTTTTCCATTTGGATCTGTGGACAAAGATATACAGTGCTTTCATTTCAAAACGAACCACCCTAAATATCTTTAAAAAAAAACACTCACCAAAAAAACAAAGAAACACGTCGATTTAGATATACAGGGGGAAGTTTAATTTCGTATTTGATAAAATTTTATCGGTCACCTCCTAACCTTCAGTTAACCTCACTTTGATATGTCAAATGGCAACCCCCATAGTGTGACACATCATTGTAAGCGGCATGAAATTTGCTATCCAACAGTACTAAGAAACTTTTAAATCGATGGACGTAGAAGCGACTTAGAAGTAAAAATGTGTGTTAATTAGTTTATCGTGTTCAAATAATTTATTTTATCAAATGCTCAAAATGTGCGCCGTTATTGGCGAGACAATAATAAAGTCTGTTTTGAAATTCTTCGCGAACGTTGGCGAAAGTTTGTCTGGTAATACCTCTGCATTCTAGTGTAATTTTACATTTAAGTTCTTGAATATTTGCAGGTGGCGTTTTGTACACTTTACTTTTTAAATAACCCCAGAGGAAAAAGTCTAGAGGAGTTAAGTCTGGAGACCGTGCTGGCCATTCGATGGCACCTCGTCTGCCTATCCATGTGCCTGGAAACTGTTCATTGAGCCACTCTCGAACTGCTAAAGCATAGTGGGGAGGGGCTCCATCTTGCTGGAAATGCAAATTATTTTCACTGAGTTCCATAGCACCATTTTCATCCACCTGATTTTCCAAAGATTGGACGATAGAAGGGTATATCGCATTTTCCAAAAGGTTCAGATACAGTTACCCAGTTAAATTTTCTTCCAGAAAGAATGGCCCGATAATTTCGTTTCCATAAATACCTGCCCAAACGTTGATCTTCTCTGGAAATTGAGTATGTCCTTCCTGAAATATGTGCGGATTTTCATTATCCCAATATCTGCAGTTATGTCTATTAAGAATTCCATTTAAGAAGAAAGTTGATTCGTCAGAAAAGCAGATATTTTTGATCAAATGAGGGTCTTCGTCAATTCGCTGGCACATTGATTCGCAAAATTCTATTCTTCTATCATAATCGTCTTCGTTGAGTTCATGAAGAATTTGTATTTTGTATGGAAAAAACTTATTCTTTTTCAAAATGTTGTGCACGGAACCCGTAGAAATATTGGTCAGCTTAGAAACTTTTGGAATAGACAACGTCGGATCTATTGCGAACTGTCCTAGTACCTCAACCTGGCGTGCTTCGTCTAAAACCCTTTCATTAGTACTTTTCTTGTTGCATACAGATCCAGTTTCTTCAAACTTACGCACCAATTCCATTACATATTTATGCCCCACGTTTTTATTTTAATGCCTCTCATTGAATACTCTGGCGGTTCTACGCGCGCATCGATCTTCAGCCCCATATAGGAAAATTATTTCTATTCTCTCTGCTAGAGTATACACCATTTTAAAATCAAGATTCTTAATTTTAAACTAACGATGTCAAAATGACAATCCTAACAGTAATATTTAACTGGTTCCTAAACGTCTTAAAAACTTGTGCTATTGCAGTGTTTTGCTTGTAGCAGGTAACACAAAAATAATAATTGGAATGAATGCACACTAAAATAGTCTGCGAGGAATTTCAAAACAAGCTTGTCTCGCCAATAACGGCGCACATTTTGAGCATTTGATAAAATAAATTATTTGAACACGATAAACTAATTAACACACATTTTTACTTCTAAGTCGCTTCTACGTCCATCGATTTAAAGTTTCTTAGTACTGTTGGATAGCAAATTTCATGCCGCTTACAATGATGTGTCACACTATGGGGGTTGCCATTTGACATATCAAAGTGAGGTTAACTGGAGGTTAGGAGGTGACCGATAAATTTTATCAAATACGAAATTAAACTTCCCCCTGTATATCTAAATCGACGTGTTTCTTTGTTTTTTTGGTGAGTGTTTTTTTTTAAGATATTTAGGGTGGTTCGTTTTGAAATGAAAGCACTGTAGGTTGGGATCGGAGCTGTCAAAACTTGAAGTACTTCAAGTAAAATTTTACTTGAAGTACTTTTTTGTACTTCAAGTACTTTTCATTAGGAGGTACTTGTACTTGTACTTGATTAGTTTTTATGAAGATACTTGGATTTTTACTTGATTTGACCAAGTAAATTACTTGAAGTATTTATTTAAGTACTTGAAGTATTATGATGTACTTGAAGTAAAAAAAAGTACTTCATGCAAATAAAAAGTACTTGAGTATAAAATCAACCAAGTACTCGAATTTACACGCCTTAGATAATCATACAAACAAGTTAAAACAAAAAATACGGGCAACCGCTGCTGTTTCTATTGTATTGGATTACAGGGCTCATTTGAATTGGATCCAACAGCAAGACAAGTCTTAGTGTAACTATTACTGAGAATTCGACTTTTTGTTCTTTAAATCGGTCTTGTGTCAACGTGAAAATTATAAGTGCTCTGGTCTGGTGAAAATAAAAAAAGGTATCCCAAGAATAGGTTTTGGGTGCCAACCTGCTGTAGGCACCCATATGAAAACACTCGCTTTTGACAGATGTATCGGATGCCAACAAGGAAGTTTAAAGGTGTATGGAAGCCCAATACTGTAGAACAAAATTGTCCAGGCGTGCAGGGCAGCGGGAATAGGGGGATTGGCCCCGCGGATTTTGCGCAATGAATAGTAGGTCAGGGCCGGACTTCCATAATTATTTGTTACTATCTATAAAGTTGACATCATCAAATGTCAAATTTAAACATTCACTGTTATTTTTTATTTTTTGCACAAAATTGTTGGATATTAAACAATACTACTATGGAATATTTAAAATTATTGTGTAATATTGGATTTTATATCATCTGATATAATATGGAAAGAATAGATGGCGCCACTTTACAGCCTTCTATTTAAATGGTCGATATTTTTGGGAGTTTTGTATTTTTACCAAAAATCTTTGCAAATAAATAAAAACACGATTTTTTAAAATAAATTTCAAACATTGTATGATAGTTTCATGTACTTATCACCAATTTTGTAATAAAGAAGGAGCAAGATAGTGTAAATGAGTTTAATCTAATCCTAAGATTCTGGTTGTACATTAAAAAGTGAAAATTTTTATAACTGCTTTTTAGGCATATACTTTTTACTAATAACAAACATTCATGAGTCAGAATAACAGCGGTTAAAAATGTTTAGTAACCTTTGGTACCTGAGTATCCATTGTAACAGTATCCGTTAAATATTATGTGTCTACAGTATGTCAAGCTTAAATAGTTGATAATGTAAGATTAAGAAACCAAAAATCTCATTTCTTTTTAAACAAATGGTAATTGTCTCGAAAGTTGCCTTGTCTCCGATTTTGATCAAATTTGGTATACAGGGTTTTTTTGGGGCGCTGATTACGAATCTGAAAAAATATTTTTTCGGCAACGTTTCGTTTTCGAGATATTCATCATCAAAGGTGAAAATTAAACTAACCTCATTTTCACTATATTCTCCCTTCCTTTTTTAACAATTCTTGATTTTTACACTAAAGTGGCACACAATATTTTATAAACACCTTGTATTTTTATTTATTTTACACCCTTTTTCCATTAAATTGCGAACTTTTAAGTTCAAAGGCAGCAGCCATATTTGCTTAGAAAATAACAGTGTTGTGGCCATGTTGGGGCGTGTGAAAGTGGCTGTTTGCAATTAAATGGAAAAAAGGTGTAAAATAAATATAAAAACAAGTTTTTAAAAGGTATTTGTGAAATATTGTGTGCCAATTTAGTGTAAAAATCAAGAATTTTGTGCAAAAAGAAGGAGGAATAGTGTAAATAAGGTTAGTTTGATTTTCAACTTTAATGATGAATATCTTAAAAACGAAACCTTGCCAAAAAAATATTTTTCAGATTCGTAATCAGCGCCCCAAAAAACCCCTGTATACCAAATTTGGTCAAAATCGGAGAGGAGGCAACTTTCGAGACAATTACCAAATAAATATAGAAAAAGCAAAAAGGAACTTTATTTAACATAAAATTGCACTTTCTTTCATTCAATTAGATGGACCTGTATATATTAAAATTTGCCTGGTCTGCCCAGAAATTAATAATTTTGATCCTTTAAAAGAATGTACTAAATTATTAAATGAAATAAAAGTACCTAAATGTAAACCTTATTTCTTTTTAATAATCCACAGAAATACACAAACATTGTGGAAATCATCTAAAAGATAGTTAAGATTGCCTTACTTTTCTCACTGCTATTTCCTATAAAAATTTTCATTTTCTATTATTCATAATTGATATATTATTATTAAAGCAAAGTTGTTATCAATTCAAAAAACAGTACTCCGGCTCTCATAAAAGTATAATGTGTTGCCTAACTACACACTGATTTATCAGTGTGTAAGTAGGTAACACATTAAATTATTTCGTAGAATTTTGTTATTGCGCAGAATCGGCGGGGCCAACTCTGACAGTTATTTTCATACTGGGCTGGACATTTTTTGATCAAATGGGCCATAGCATTGGGCTTCCATACACCTTTAAACTTCCTTGGATGCCAACGCCAACCCGTTGGCAACCACAGGGAAAAAACCCATTTTGGGAAAAACCAATATTTCCTCTTGTATTTCCTGTAATAGTTTAAGGCCCACGTGGGTACCCGAGTACGGCATTGTAGGCCTGTTGCCATAAATTAACATACGAAATTTTACATTATTTCGGACATCGGATGTCATAAGATCCCGACTTAAAACGGGACATAGCAACCCTACTTGTTTCCTAACTATAGTTTTTACCGACTGGCCTACTTTCCAATGACGTAGCGCTCAGTCCTTAAAGCTTTAGGAGTTGTTGGAAAACCCCGTTTTGAGAAAAAACCCTCTAACTTCCTACAAAAATACTACTCAAGTATAATTTGTTTTACTTGAAGTACTTTTAATTACTTCAAGTACTTTTATGTACTTCAAGTACTTTGGTTTACTTCAAGTACTTTGGTGTCTTCAAGTACTTTGTTTTACTTCAAGTTCTTTGTTTTACTTCAAGTACTTTGGTTTACTTCAAGTACTTGGATTTTCTTCAAGTAAAATACTTGGGTGGTACTTCAAGTACTTTTTCAATTTACTTAAAAATGCAAGTACATTTTAATGAATACTTGGTACTTGTACTTGAAATAATTTTTAAAAAATTAAAAACTTGGTACTTGTACTTGAAGTACTATTTAAGAGTACTTTGACAGCTCTGGTTGGAAATCTGCATTCAATGCTAAATATTCAAAAGCAAAAAATAAAAGAAATTGTAACCACAAATTTTATACACATCTTATCATTGTAGAACTTAAATCCCATACCTCATAATACGGCAAATTTACATTATCCACTTTCTTCGTAGGAATGACAATGTCTTCTTTTAGATCATCCCGTTGCTCTTTGGTTTTTTCCATGAGTCTTTCCAGGTATTTCTCGTCCCATTTTCCCAAAATATACTCCTGTAGTTTGACTTTCTTGCCTTCGCGCTCTTCGTGATATTGACGAATGTATTTCCCATGACAAACCGTAAGTCCCGAACTTTAGCAAAGAGCAAGTTCCTGGAAAAATTATATTATGCCCTTTTTTTTAAGCCCAAAAATTATTTTAAAAAAGTATAATTAAAATAACAAAAAAAGTCAATTTATAAATTGACCTTTAATGGGAATAGCTACATCATAATATTAAAAATAAATTTACCTTGTGAAAACAAAAGGGCTTTTAAGTTCCCGAGGACTGGGCCCCAAATAGGGCTCTACAGAAAACTCTTCTTTCTCTACCACATTGGCAAGACAACTTTTATTTTTCATTCATCGACAAGTGACGAACATGTCTCCTATGATCTAAGTCCAATCCATCCGGCAATTCACCCGAAAGTTGATGTCGAAAAGAATCGTATCATCAAAGCCTTTAATATCATTCTGTTTGGATGAGTGGATAAGGGCACAAACGAACAAAAAATAGGTTTTTACGTACATTTCCAAGTTTTTCATTGATAATTCGGTGTTTTTTCTTATCTGTTTTGAGTGTTCTTACCTACGTGACATTTTTTTATTGGAAAAATTCAAATCAAAACATGTCAACACACCAAACGTCAATTCTGACAACTGAAAATCGAGAGTGAAGTTGGAGATAAACAAAAGTTGCTATCAAAACTTTCTTCCCGTGTATAAGGTAGAATTGCGGAAAATTTCAATGAGGTTGTAAAAAAATTGGCAGTAAAATTTCTTTTTAAATTGACTACAAGTATTGCTGACAATTTCCATCCATTTGCGGTGGTAGATTTCAACAACTTGTAGGCCCCTCGATTCTTGAACAAATTTTCGTTATCAA
>JAHBCN010020246.1:0-15244 GCA_019359885.1 Listronotus oregonensis
TTTTTTGAACAAAACATGAGAACCGACCTGAGTATGCACTGAAAATAGCTAAGTTTATGCACCAGAGTTTTTACATAAAATTCTATTTACCAACAAGTCTTCCGTCACTATAGCACGAATATTTAATCGCAAAAATAAACATTATTGGCCCAGAGAAAACCCTCATCAAATTCCAAATTTAGCAACATAACAATATTATTGTTTCCATGGCTTTCTTGATACAAATATAAAACTTTTTTGCAATTTATTTATAATTTAAAATATCTCATAAATGGTTCACCCAAATATCATCAATGTAGGTATATATATTTGAAATCGGAAAGAAATGATCTTTCGTTGTAGCGCATAATATACAGGGTGTTTCATTTAAAAAAGTTAAACTTGCCTATATTTTTCCATTTTTTTTAATGTGATATATTTTCACTGATAATTTCAAAAAAAAATTACAATTTTTATATAAAACGTTTTTTTCTAACCTCAAAAATACATACATGTATGATGTATTCATGTATTAACAACGTTTTTTATTATTCTGGTAATACTAGTTTTTGCTTCTCTATCTTTTTTCTATACGCGGGTGAATGAAGACATAGTATTTTGTCCTAACTTTTAGATACCCTGGGGACAAATGGAGGTAGCTGATTTCATTTAAAAGACCTTTCTATCATCTTTTCTCATCTCATTTTTAGAAACAGACAAAAGTCAAAGGGACCTATTGGGCAAAAAGGAGAGCGTTCAAGTCTTACAACAATTTTTGGAGATCTTTGACCCCCCCTCTCGCATGTAACGTGCCGTAACCAAGTGATCATTTTTACATAAAAGTCACAATTATGTGGCGTAAAGTACCGGAAAATCGCTAAAATAAATAAAATTCAAATTTTGGAAAAAAAAGTTTTAAGAAATGCGTGAGAGATTCTCTGTACGCGACTGTTCTGAAAGGTTAAAAGAAACAATGTTACCTAACGCGTAGTTCAAACCCTCCTTAACGCAACTGTAACGCATAATAATGTTTACAAGGAGAGGATTGTATAATTTCCTCATTTAAGAATAGTTATTAAGTACACACTTTAATGTTAAGATTTTAGTTTTATTTATATTAAAAGAAAGCAAGTTAGAGTTAGTACCATAATTTGATTTTTAAAATATTATTTTTAATTTCATCGTACAAAGAATTTATATTTTTGTATTCCATAACATAGTTGTATCATCCGCAAACATTTTATTCAACAACCTATCTTTCTAATATTCTAACTGAAATTGACAAGTTCTTATAACTATAACCAATCGCTTAAAAAATTGTTTATGTTTTACCTATCTATTATTGATCTATAATACCCTAGAAACGGAATATGTTATGATAGCAATAATACCTGCTATCACACCTAGGGCATTATAATAATGCCCGCTTATAATGCCCTAATGCGCTAATATGGAAATTTTATTACTTATCCAATTTTATTTATCTCACAATAAAGATCAAGTTTATACAAAAAATAATTTTTTCTTTAAACAATACTAGAAATTAAACTTTATTTCCAAAATAAAAATTACAATTTTGAAATGTCCCGGAAAATGTAGCTGATCCCACTAAAGAATGGTCGGTGTTTTTTGTGATGGTAGCAGCGGTGGTAGCACTAACGCTATTTTGTATAGAAGAACAGTCCATTAAAGAATTTTCAATAGTCGATACGGAATTAACCTCGGAATTAACTGAATTGGCAATCATTTTGGCTACTTTGTTTTTGGTTGAAATACTTTCTTCTATATATCCTTCAGCTACTGAAGAGCTTTTCCATTTCCCATGTTGTTTTAGCGTTTCAAACGAAGCACCTGCCTCAACAAGTAAAGTTGACGATGTGCGACGCAAACAGTGGCCGGTGTAAGCTTCTGCATTATCCAGTTTTAAAAATTTTGCGATCAATGTTGGGACGTTTCCTATGGTATTTTTTCCAATGGGTTGTACTGTACATCGACCCTTTCTATAGGTAAGAAAGAATCTTCGCTCCTTTATTCCAGCTGGTCTTAATGTTGTGTACTTTTTTATTAAATTTAAAGCGCCTAAATCTTCTTCAATGATAGTAAAACAATTTGAAGTTGAAGTTTTAGTTTCTGGTACCTTTATAACCAAGACTGTTCCTCTATCTTCAATGTCATCAATGGTCATTTTGACCAACTCATCTCGTCTTAAGCCTGCAAAAACACCCATTACCAATATGACTTTGTGTACCAAGTAGATATCATCAGGAGCCTTCTTAATAAATTTTAATATTTGTTCTCCTTCCAAAACTTTAGACTTCTTCGGGACGTATCCTTTCGACTTAACTTTTAAAAAAGATATGAGACGATGGTATTGCGAAATGTCTAAATTTTCATAGACCATCAACGTAGACCTTAGGGTGGAATACTTGGTCCAGAGAGAGTTCGGACTGTATTTTCCGACTAAAAATAATAAAGTTTGTTAAACATATGTATTAAAATAAAATCAATAACTTACCAGTTCCTGGAAATATGCCATTAAAACGTTTTCGGTTATTTGAAGAATTGCGTTCGCATCTTTCCAAATACGAAATATGCCATACTCCCGATCATACTGTTGCCTTGATTTAACTGGCAAAAGATTTTCGGTCGCTTTTATGGCCTTTTCTCTTATATTTTGTGGAATTTCTTCCATTTTGAGCAAATTGTTAAATAAAAAATGCCAACTGACTAACTGACAGAAACATCAAAGTCAAACTTAACACCAGTCATTATCTACTTACGTATACAGGTATAGGTGCAACTTATTTTTTATATTGCGAATAAATAATGTAATTAGTCATTGAAAAACTCTTTTTTGGGTAAAACATAAAGCATTGTATGCACCACGGGCTTTACTGGACTATAATGCCCATCAGGTCGAAACAGCCCGGGCCAGAGGCCCTCGGGCTATTTCGACCTTCAGGGCATTATAGTCCCAGTAACGCCCTTGATACATAAATAGCTATTTTGGTGCCATACCAACCAAAAATAAAAGAGGCTTTTAAATATAAATAAGTCAGGTGCCTGTTACACGTATTTTACGGTCACTCTGTATAAATATTTGTTATAGAAATGTAACGTATTAGTTTAAAGTATTTATATTAAAGCTTAAGCTAATGAGTATTGCTAAACATGCACCTATCAACTTATTTTTCTTTTAGACATGCTAAAAGAACGCAAATGACCATGGATGATGTAAAACTACTAGTGCGAAATAATGAATCATTGGTAAGAAAATAAGTAAAGGACTATGTTAAAAACACTATTGAGTATTGACAAAGATAATACTACTACGGATAAGATGAACCATTCAATGCTACATTTTTGATTACCCCTAATGGTTTGGCTAACGCGAGCCGATGTCCATCGAGAGGGTTTTCGCGCTATCTTTGAACGAAAGTTAAACAGTGTTGCCGGCAGGCCACACTATTGGCGTGATGAAACGTGACTAGAAAATACACATACCTTTTTAGCCGCCCGCTTTCGCTACTTCGTGTTCCGAATAAGGTACAAGCGACAGACATTGGCAATGTCGCACGGTTTGTTTCGCTGAGGCAGAGGTTACCGACTTAATTTTATTCGCATTTACGGAAGCATTGATATCCCCGAACTGATTCAAAACGCCCCATTTAAATAAACTATCTATTCGTAGTAGTATTATCTTTGGTATTGAGTAAAAACAAATACATATTTTTTTAATTTTCAGGTTGAATTAGTAAATACAAAAGCTCAGTATATTTTGGATAATAAGGCTCCAGAAACTGCTACAACCAGTAAGAGAAAAAGAAAAGCGACAAATAGTACCAGCTAAATTTAAAGCAAAACTGTAAAAATGTATTAAAATTTAGCACTATTTATACATTATACGTAAATTGTTATATAACGTTTGTCAATAAATTTAAATAAAAAACATTTTTATATCGTAAAAGCAAGAACCACTATTCCCAAGAAACTTATAAGATAATTTAGATTATTCAACAATCATTTAAAAAAAAATTGTCCAAAATGTTTTTCTGTATCTCTCTTAAATGGCAAATCGGGAGTCTTCCCCCCGCTAGCTATGGCCCAGGTTTGAAAATATTTTTTTCTCACGTCTTTTAGGGGGAGCAAATGTCCACTTTCCCTCCCCCTTGGGTACGCCACTGACATACACATTTTAATGTCTTATTACCACTACAAGGAAATACTACGCAAAAACAACAACACAATACAAGTTTTTTAGTTCTAAAAACCTAGTCATTATTTTGTTGTTAAATAGTAGAATAGAATCATTTAGATTTTTCGATTTCTTAATAATGAATAAAGCACGGAATATATGCAACAAGTTTTTGAAAAAATATGCGCATATATATGCATCTTTTTTCATAAAAATATGCACAAATATTGACTTTTATTACAAAATATGCAATTCAATATGTAATAAAATTTAATGATGTAATAGAACAAAATAGGGTGAAAAAAAAAAGTACAATCTTCAAAAAATAACATACACATGAGAGTGAAAAGTGAGAAAAACATAGTCAGATATTAGTTATGTGGTCAGATACAATTATTTACTATTTTAAAATGGTACATAATTAGTTTATAACTTAATCCAAGATTAAATACATATATACAAAGCACAAAAAATAATACAAATATTATACAATTTTTCGTTTGGAAATACTATAAAAAGGGATTGACAACAAGATACTTTTCGAAGTTTTCTAGTAAAAATGATTGTCTTCTATCAGTGAAAATATGTTTATACAAAGAAAAGGTTCTTTCAACGTCTACTGACGTAATTGGACAATACTGAAGTTTTGGAAGTATACTATAAGGCCATGGTACATGTTCGTCAGAAGACTTATTTTCGTAGATATTTTTGACTATTTTTAAAAATTTATACCCTTCATTCTTCGTTAAAATCGCATCCGCTTTGCGCCTTATTTGATCTCCAACTTTACCCGGGACGTTGCCACACTTAGCCAAAAGTGTCAATGGTACTAATGGACTCTCTTAAACTTAATTGTCCACTCTAACAATGTGATCATATCTGGTATAAAACCAAAATGAACTTTAATAAAAACTAAATCTCTAGCTACACTTGCACTTTGTAACAAGTCCTTACTTTGAACTACACTCTGAGCGTCGTCCTCCAAGTCCAAAATTAAGTCTTTAACGGCATCAAAGTGTTCAGCGTAGAATATAGCTGCATTAATCCAGTTCCCCATCTGGTAATTACAGGTTCTGGTGGTAAACTAACTCCAGGCAGTCGCTCCTATACATTTGCACTCTTAGAGGGGCTTTGATAAAGACTTTTTAACACTTGAAATTAGCTTATTTACTAGCGGAAATGCTGTTCTGATGGTTTCTGCTACTCGGTTTATCCCGTGCAGAAGACATGTAACATGCACCATATTGGGGTAAAATACTTTAAGGTTCTGTCCTACTTTCACCATATAGGGCGCGGCATCAGATAGAAGCACTAAGAACTTTTCTTCTGGCACTGGGTTTGGAAGAAAGAAGCGATAGAGACTGCTGTATGAATCTGGATACCGTCACATTATTGGTTTTCTCCAACTGCTTCGAAGCTATTAGGTATGCGTTTGTAGAATTATTTTCTTCAAGTTTCTCCAATCATCAGATGTGCGATATATCTGCCACAAGCATCTGTACTTTCATCCACAACGATGTAAAAGTTTTTCTCGCCAATTAAAGATTTTATTTCCTGAAGGACTGTCTCGTAGCCCAATGAACATTTTCTTTCTGAGTGTCGACTCATCGGGAATGGTTTGGTTGCAATGCCTTTGTAGAAAACTTCTAAATTGGGGATGCTGAAGTTTTCTTAGTTTGGGATGTTAGCTCCATCATAGTTTGACACAAGTCTTGTTGAAAAAGTTCCTTTTCCGACTGAGATTTTGCACCCACATTTTGAAATGCGTTTTTAACACTCTGCTGAACTGGCGCACATTTCATTTTTGTAACCTTCGCGATATGCAGCGCTGTTTTTAAATGTGATCCACTTGAAACTTTTTCTCACAAACAATTATTTTTGAACAGGCTTTGCAAAAAACTTTTTCTCCCTAAATTCTAACTCGGAAATACCTTAATCCACGTCGCAGTTTTACTATTTTCGCCATTTTTATTCGCCAATTAAAACTCACTCTGCTGACACACCAAAGGTTTTTGACAAACTAAAAATACTAACCTGAGTCTAGTTATGCCTACCCAATATTTATAAATTCCAAACTGTGCCGAACCTTGGGTTATTGTTAAAGTATTAATAATTTGGGTAAAACCAACAACCCTATCATAAAATAATAAAAACCTCATTTAAGTTAGTACCTGGGAATTCCCAAAGATTAGAGTATTGGAGTCAGCCGCCCGACTGATGATAAAAAGAATTTAGATATCAAATGGTGTTAAAAATTTTTGGAAAAGATGACCATAATATGCAGGTAAATCAAAATGTATCAAAAATATGCATTTTTTTTCAAAAACGGACAAAATATGCAAAATATGCATGTATATGCAATTTGCATATAATCCGCGCTTTAATAATGAATGAATGATAATTTTTGTTGTATAATTCCAGAATTTCTTGTGTGTGGATGTAATAAAACAATATTATTTAAAAAAAATCTAAATCATATTTAACATCGTGTATCCCATCAATTATAAAAATATTTTTTAAATAAATTTTAATCAGGTGTACCAAATTTTAGGCCGGGAACACACATGCGGTATTCGACGAGAAGCGATTATTCGTAATTTGCAAAAAAAATATTTTTTATTTGCCTTCTTTGACTTCGGACATAATACCGACAACCCAAAGATATCACGAATTCCAAATAATTGGCGTTCGTGCATGCACGACTACTCCGCAGACTAGTAGTTGTTCGCCAAATATCGAATATTTTTTGTTCGCTGGAGTTGGATCTGGAGGATTAACACATGGAAGAGGCATCACTTCAAGTACACTTGCAAAATGGGTTAAATCAACAACCGTGCGCAAAAAGGTTTGTACTGTGGTAGAAGATTTCGCTCAAGTAACCCGTCAATCTAGTGAAAAACACATAGAGTTCAGAGAGTCCAGAGTAAAGACTGATTTTACGGATTTAAGTACCATGTTCACATGGTTTAAACAGCATTCACCCTTTTATGATGTCCTGTCCATCTAATTTCAATATCAAGAGGTATATCAGAAGAGACGATAAACTGCGATAAAGTGTATGATGTAGCTTGTGTATCTCTTCAGGAACTAACAGGCAAACCTTTCTCAGAATTTCACTAAAGAAGAAAGTTTAAAGTTCAGACCCTAAGTCAAATAAAAAATGTATCCTCTAGACAAGATATAACCCAGATCAATCCATAACAGCTATTTAATAGAATATTATGTACCATGAAAGACGAAAATGATCTAAAAACATTTTTTCAATACGAACTAAGTAGCTACCCCATGTCTCTATTTAATCATGGAAAATGCGCAAGGGAGAAAAGGCTTCTTTAATATCTTACCTGTGAAAAGACCATTTTTCCTTTGATTTACCAGATAGAGATACATATACTTTTGTCATAGATGGTGGTAAACTTTTATACAAGCTTGTATGGCCTAAATATTTTACTTTTGGGCAACTGTATAAATATTACTATAATTACGTTTGTAATAACTATAAAGGCGAGGTCGTAGTCGTTTTTGATGGATACTCTAAATCCACAACAAAAGATGAAGAGCATCGGCTTCGTCAAACAAAGTTTACACCAAATATTGATTTTACCGACATTACTGAAGCGACTACCACACAATCCAATTTTTTATGAATAAGAACAATAAAACCAAATTCATCGCGGGCTTAATTAATTACTTCACTCAAAATAATGTTACTGTTCTGCAAGCAGAGGGTGATACTTTGGTTGCCAACACGGCCATTAATACTTTAAATTCCGATAAAAATGTAATTACAGTAGCAGACGATACAGATATTTTCATATTGCTAATATTCTTGTTCCAGAATAAAAAATACGACACCAAGCTTTATATGTTACACTCTGGTTAAGCAAAAACTCCCGATAAATATCTTAATATTTTAAAAATTGCAAATACTTTGCCTCAATATGTATTAAAGAACTTGTTGTTTATACATTCATTTACTGGTTGCGACACAACTTCATATCCATATAAAATGGGAAAGAAACGAATATTTAAGGTATTAGAAACCAATTTGCAGTTGTCAGAAGATATCTTAATTTTTAACTGCAGTACTACTTCAAAAACTGATTTATGCAACGTGGGAGAAAGGATGTTTCTTCATTTTTATTCTAACCCAGTTGCAGACAATCTAAACGACGAAAGATACCATTGTTATAAAAAAATTATATCGAAACAGGGTTTAGGCTCTAATTTTGATTTGTCCTGTCTTCCTCCGACTAAAGAAGCTGCTGCGGAGCATATTTTCAGTGTATATCTTTAAATTCAGTTTTGGAAAGGTAATAACTTGGATCCAGAAGAGTGGGGTTGGCGTAAACAAAATAATGAATATTATCCAATCACTAGTACTAAGTTCCCTGGACCTAACCATTTAATGACTTCATTTTTTTGTTAATGTAAAAATTTTTGCGAGGGTAATTGTCCATGTTCTGCCTATAAGTGTAGTAGCCTATGCAAATTTTGTAAGGGTATGTCTTGTTGGCATTCAGTTCAACCAGATACTTAATAGTGATTCGGATATTGATAATTTATAGTATTTTAGTTGTTTAATAATATATTTATGTATTTTTTTAATTTTAACATGTAGGTAAGTTTTTTGTAATGGGCGTTTTGAATAAACAAGTTTTCTTTAGTTAATATATGTTTTTTTCTAACTTAATCTAAATTTAAGTTTTATCTAATCCAAAAGCTATTGATTAAAAAAATAAATCATTAAAATCCACACAATAATCAAGCTTAAAATTTTATGAGTCCGCCATCTTTAAATTAAGATGGCGGACGAAGCAAGCTGTAGAGGAGAGGGGCCTCTGCAGTTTTTTGTTGTATATGATAATAGTATTAACCTGTAAGAAATTCAGCTTTCCCTCAATTTTTTTTTCTGAATATGCTAACATGACTGTACTATTTATACAGCAGCGTGTGATCGTATTTCCTTTCGTATATACGTATTACCAATAATAGGTTTGTTCCAACAGCGCCAGAAACCGTTCAAAAACCGTCACCGAACGATCACGCTCATGCGCAGTGATTAAAATGCGTCCCAATTTAATCACTGCGCATGAGCGTGATCGTTCGGTGACGGTTTTTTGATGTGTTGGAACAAACCTAATGTAGCATTGTTTTGTGTGTCTTTGTGTATCTATAGTGAAACCTATAATTGTCATTGGCATTATCCAATTTCTGGGACTAGCACAGCATTAAAGCGCATTTTTGGTCGAATTTAAATTTTTAGTTTTTGATTTTTTTGTACCGACAAGAGATATATTTTACCCAACCAAGTATACACAATATTTTTGGGTGATATAGGAAATATTTTAGTACAATTTTAAGAAAAAGTGTGCAATTTGTTTATTCTTAAAAAATAAAGTCAGTTACAGCAAATGAGACGTGTACACGATAGAGTTTACAAGTTGTGCACCGATCAACTAGATCGAGTGTGTAACTTCGTCGGTATAATTAGCCTGGTGGAACTGAGACCGAGTGGGGTAATTAGAGAAAATGTTACGTTTAATTGCTAATTGAGTTTCTGGCCGGGGCGACGCGACTCCCAATTTTAATTACCTAATTACGTGACTGCTGCATCAATCGGGGGGGTCGGTATCGGAAATGAGGGGGTCGGAGGGGCGGCGGGGTTAATTACTAGGTCTTATTTGGGTAAATGAGGAAGGAGACGTTAAACGAAGCAGAAGGGTATTTTTTAGGAGATACGAAATTAATAAGGATAAAGTATAGGGGACATACGTATCGGTCCCGACTTTAAATTTTGAATTAAATTAATTATAGTTAAAAAAAAAACTAAAAAAACACGCTTTTATAGCAAATTGAACTAAAAAGTAGAAAATAATTTCTAATTATTAAGTGTTTTTGTTACAGTAATAGAAAGTCTAATAATTAGTTATGACTAATTAATTTGGAATGAGATTAGTATAAAAATTAGGTTATGAACAAAATAATACAATTATAGGATAGTTTGTCTCAAAGTATACCGTGTTAGCTTTTGCCTTCATTTATGGATTATTCCTGCCGACAACAATAAAACTGCGGATCAGTAGGTATTAAAAGACAGAACATTAGGGACGGACTTTAATAATATAAAAATGTATAATTTATTGTTTATTTAGACAGGTATAATCTTAAAATTACGTTAAGAAATTGAATATATGCAAAGTTTTAATAAATTTATAAATATATTATCTATACATAATTACATTTTAATCTAAATATCTATATCTAGTTCTATTTCACTATCAGAGTCATCATTAAGATTAATTACAGTAGGAGTTATGTTGTTTTATAGAAATGTAAGAGTCCTCAATTTTCATAATGTGCTGTACTGAATTTTTCCAGCTCTCAACTGTTATGTTAGTAATTACATTTTTTATCAAAACTGGGACTTAAAGTGGGTGTAACATTTTCTGCTCTGATCTTTGATTTTACTTGGTTCCACAAATGCTCTATGGGGTTAAACATACAGTGATACGGAGGAAGCCGTAAGACAGTATGCCCATCCTGTCCAGCCAAATTATTACATACATATTGTTTTTTAATTGCATATGAATTTAGGACTTCCAAAAGTTGCGCTTTTTTGTAACTGAATTCAAAATAAATATCATCAAATATTCCTGGATTTCAGTTTTTAAACTTAATGAAGCTGTTGCTTTGTGTAGCAGACGGCTGTGGTACATGCGTTATCCATGACAATAATACTGTTGTTTGGAATATTTTTTAAAAGATATTTTGAAACAAATTTTCAAAAAGTCCTTGTAAGTACGTATCCTCATGATAATCCAAGCTAGAATCCTATATTCTTTGCAGACAACAGCAAGCAGTTTAAGACAAATCCGTCTTCTGAACCAGCGTGTATTATGGTAATGCGTTTTTCTTATTTGAAGGTGCTTTCGTCTGACAGTTTTGACTAAAATCAACCCATCCTTTGGGTACTGTGTCATGCATATACTTATAAACCAATATACTGATAACGTCTCATAAGCTGTGTGATGATATTTTGAAGCCAACAAAGAGAGATAGCACTACCAAACATAATATAAATTTTCCATAAATCTATCTCACGATGAAGAGCTTTCAACTGCGCATGAGTAAAATTCTAACATTCTATTGGCTGGTCATCACAAGGGTTATCGATCGTCTAAACTTTCACCAATCCAAAAAATGCCCTTAAAGCATGCGCAGATATGCTGATTTCATCTTGAGATGGACATATTCGTTTTTACATGGGACGTCGAATATGCCTTTCTCTCTTTCTTGGCTTCAATTATATGTCAATGTAAGCAGTATATTGCTTTATAAGTATATGGTCATGTGTATCGAACCATGTTTTATCAAGGTAAATTATGGATCTGTTTTCTAACCTATATCTTGTAATTTTTTGAAGTAATTAAATCTCCAAGTGTGTAATATGTGCGATTCCATTACTACTTGTTTTTTTTGTCTATTTTGCGGTATTTAAATTCCTTTTTACAAACAACCCTATGGAGGGTGGCACGGCTAATATTTATATTGGTTTCGTCTTCATCTAGCTTTTTTTTTTAGTTTATCCAAGGTAGACCCGGGTCACTATTGTCTATACGGTGAGATTGAAAATCACTAGGTTTTTTTATTTTGTTTAATTCTTCACTAATAATAATACCCCTTATCAATGATATTGGAGTTTTTGTAAGTAGGCAGGTTTCTTTTAAAGCTTTTTGTTTAATTAGTCCTCTACTGATTAAAGATTCATACACATTTTTCACAACCTGTTTTGCATCTAATGACAAATGATTTCGACGCGACATAGTTATTTTTTCGTAAAACAACTTTTTCGAAACGCACAGTAAAAACGGTTGTCCGTCAAAAGTCATAGCGATATACTTTGAGACAGACTATAAACAACTTACTATATTTTCATAATAACTTCAATTTTATAAATAGCTATCAATAAAATAATTGTAACATTTATTATCAAGCACGCCGTGGTTTTTACTATAATTAATTTATTTTGTTAATAACGTAATTTTCATTTTAATCTCATTCCAAATTAATTAGTTATAATTGATTATTGGAGTTTCTATCACTGTAATACACACTTTTTTTCTACTTTTCAGCTCTAAAAGCGTGCTATTTTAGTTTTTTTTAAATGTTTCGAAGCTAAAGATCTCTAGTAAACGTAAAATAAAAATTGATTGCTAAGAACTACTTTATTTGACTTTTTTTTTGTTTATAACTATCTATAACAACAAGTGTAATACATTTTGCGTTTTCTAACTAATCCTATCCTATAAAAAATTGATTTACGAATCTTTTATCTTTCTTTATTTTTTTTCTACGACCAACACTTACAAAGTTATGGGCGATTTAATTTTTTAATTTTTGTTACTTTTTGTCTATTTAACAGATGTTTTAGTACCTTTCAAAAAAGGAGCATATTTCCATTTTTTTTATACACAGGGTGATTCAGGGGGAAATGTCAATACTTCAGGGTCCAAAATAAACATAAAAGTCCATACAAATATGGGGCCGAAAAGGCCCTGCTTTTCCCAAATACAGGGTTTTAAAAAGTTATTTTTTAAATTTTTTTTCTATTTTTTAAATAAAATCTATGTTAATGTAAATATTGGAGTAAAACTTGGTACCCGGGGTTTTTTGGTATGCCCGGTTCGAATTTAATCTTAGTACGGCTCTTACTTGTAGGGTGCCACCTACACGTCTTTACTATTTTGAACAATCACAACTTTTTGGTACGGCCCTGTATTACATTTGTAAGTAAATTAAATAATTGTTTTGTCATTTTTATGTCACAAAGGTATTTCTGTTAAAAATTGATATGAGCAACCGTTTTCGAGATTTTATCTTGGGACAGTCCACGAAGGCTGATGCCTAAGTACTAACGTACCGTGGGTGTCTTCAGTGTGGTGAGAGGGAATTTGTTCCCCGGGACTTTTTGGAGATTGGGAGGAGAAGGAAAAACTTCTGCGGGCAGCAGGTTCCATAGTCTTGACACTCTAGGAATAGGAACGAAGAAAGGGGAAGTTCGGGGCCCTCTAACTGAACTGTAAAAAGGGTGCATAAAAAATTACACTACGTGTTGCTCTGTTGGGAGCTGCCAGAGAAGGAATAATACTGGCCAATTCCTCTGAGCAGAAGCCCTGAAAATACCTATAGAAGAGCGACAGATCCCCTACAGCTCGACGATGGGCAAAAAAGAGGAACCTTTCTGTGAGCGTTGGATCATTAATAAAAGTATGTAATATGGAGTCCAGAATGCTAAGTGTTGTAGGGGACGCCATTCCCCAGACATGGGAAAAATATTCCAAAAGGGTCTGATTTGGGATACATACAGAATGTACAGATTGGGAAAGAAATATTTTCTGGCTCGAAAAAAAATCAATCTTTTTGAAGCTGCCGAAGCTATGGTTGAAATGTGTTTGTGCCAGTTGAGGTTATTCTCAAAAGTAATGCCGACTAGATTAAAGATTATGTAAGGGATGGATTCGCAGACTTTTTCGCGACAGCGAACATGACTGTGTTTTTGAGGCATTAAACTAACGATTTTTGGATTTAAAAAAATACGACACATCTGGGTTTTATTATAGCAAAAATTAAAAAAAAAAAAATGATAATTAAACAATAATTATTTTTAATAAAATTATTGTTCTTAAATTATGTTTAGCAAAATATAAGCTAGGTTTTATAATTTTTAAAAATTTCACCATTTACTTCTAAGCACATGTCAGCTTTGTGGTGAACACCCTGTATTTCAAACAAGGCCCCATATTTTATAGACTTTTAGTTTTTTTTTGACCCTGATTACCTACCTAAAGTTTTGACATTTTCTTTTTGAATAACCTTGTATATTTTTCTAAAGGGGTTTCCTTTTCAGATAAAGTTTGGCCTAATATTGTGTTTGTGTCAATTAATGTTATTATTAAAAAACACCCACAAGGTAAAATAACTCTTCTTCGGCAGATTTTTTTTCAATAGCAAATATGATTGTGTGGGAAGTTAAACTAAATAAGATATTGGCGCCCCGTTACAGAAATTTTAACTTGGATTGGTTTTAAAAAAAACAAAAAGGCTTTACACAGAAAAAAATAGGTTATTTGCATGGGTACATGTTTTTTTTCTTAGTTAAAATTGAAAATTAAACAAAAAAAAATCTGTAGACAACTGAAAAAAATAAGAACGAACAGCAAGAGAACGGCGAAGCGGTCGCTATATACTCTCCAGCGGAATCAGAACAGTTATCGGAGCAGGATTACTGATCCATCCTTTCCCTTTTCCGAATAAAAACCTATTTCGAAAAAAAAACAGGTCCCGTTCCAAAGCAGTATCACTATATGCTAAATTATAACGGTATATGGTTTTATCAAGTTGGTATCGCTGTTTTGCTCGAAGTTAGGTGACAACGGAACGTGGATTTAATTCACCCTTTCTTTGTCCCTCCGAACTATCGCTTAATTATACAAAATCGTCCAAACAAAATTTAAAGTTTCGTCGAGGCTGCTTAGCATAATTTGCCTGTTCCACCCGGGGGCCCGGCAAAACCGATTGCTAATCCCCGCTCTCATCGCGTGAAGGGGTGCTGTTGGGCTCTTTTTAAATGGCACCAGTAGCGTACGTACGGCCACAAGGTCATTGTAACAATAATTAACAATAATAGAAAAATCCTAGTTTGTTACTTAAACGTGTTTTTCTACTTTAAGACATTTATTAAGATGATTAAAATTTTTAAGGATTTCTTGCCTTAATTCTTTTTCTGTATTTTTGCTATCATACAAAAAATACTGAAGGCGCTATTGTTTTTAGGTCTCTCTGGTTATATTAGTAAATATTTTAGTAAATTTTAATATGCATGTAACTTAGCCTAACAGAACTTCAAACGTTGGATAATAGTTATTTACTTTACAAGTTCGTTGAACATGATTTCAATAACAAGTGTGAAAGATTAAAATGACGAGGTGGGTTCTAATCACACGAGTGTTGTAGTCATGTTTCAACGCACATGTGATGTACAACGTATTATCTACAATCGAAAAAAAA
>JAHBCN010020247.1:0-15414 GCA_019359885.1 Listronotus oregonensis
TTTAGGTGCCGTGCAGCACGACTGAAATCGTGATTAAAAAGAAAACTGCAATATAATTAATAAAAAAATTGGATTGGCTAAACCCGGGGTTATCCATTTACTTGGAGGCCTCGTAATTTTAAAACAACCAAGCTTAGTAGTCATACTTACCAGGATTTTTTTTTCATTTCATTAAGGAGCCTCTATGCCCAAAGAAAGTTGACCTGTTTATTATTATTTATAACAAGGCTTAGGAAGTTTTATTTTATTTATTATATTGCAGTTTGGGTGAAAATACTGCGTTTCACCCTTTTTTTAAATCACGTTTTCAGTCGCGCTGCACGGCACCTACTTGGAATTGGCGAAAGAGCTCATTTAAAATTCACATATCCGTGAACTAATGAAAAGCCATTTTTCATTAAGTGTGTTGTGTAAGCAACTTCTGAGTGTTTTGCGTAATACACCTACATGGCGCACATCAACATCTTAACCTGTCGATACTAAGATTGGTTGTTTTGGAATTACTTGACGAGATGGCGCTAGTTGCTTCTAACGTTCAGCTGTATTAGATTACAGTTGTTCTTAAGGTAGCTGCTTCACAATCAACGGTGTCTAAGGCCTACATTCGGTGTGACCATACCCAACAAGGGTGAAACACGTCTAATCGGATTGGCTGGACTCGGGGTTATCCATTTACTTGGAGGCCTCGTAATTTTAAAGCAACCAATCTTAGTAGTCATACCTAACAGGACTGTTAATCTTTCTTTTCAGTTCATTAAGGAGCCTATATGCCCAAAGAAACTCTACCTATTTGTTATTATTTATAACAAGCCAAGAAGTTTTATTTTTTATTTATTATATATATATATATATATATATATATATATATATATATATATATATATATATATATATATATATATATATATTTTATATATATTTTATATATATTTTAAAAAGGGGATATTGCACCCCCCTATTATCCCTGGGTGTTGGTTTACAACCTTCTCAGGAATGAAGATGTAATATTTCATTTTTCCAAGGTATATTCGATACAAAAATTGCAGTGAGAATAACTTTTAATACCACTGCTATTTTTGCAATTCTTCAGATTTTGCGGCATTCCAACCCCTAGATAGGGGTGATTTTTGAAAATTTTCAAAAAACGAAAAGCAATGATCATCCTTATTTTTTGCGAAAAGTAATTTGGTATAAAATACATAGTTGTTTGTCTTTAACTCACCTCTCTGTGAATTATGAAAAACAGGCACTTTTTGGGCGATTTTTGCGGTCACTCTTTAATGAACGTCACCAAATTACGAAATAGTGTTTTTTACTTACAGAGGTCAAAAATCAGCTTTTATTTTTTTCTTATAGAAGTGCCTCTTCTAAGAACGCAGATCTTTTCAAAATGTTTTCTTTTTTATTTTAAAGTTTAATTTTACAAAGTTACTAGTTCCTTAACCCCTAATTTTTGTTTAATGGATCTCCTAAAAAACCATCGATGTTGGAAATGAGTTTTTTCTTGCTAAATATGTTAATGTATTTAAAATTTGTGTCCTTATTTTTGCTTCAAAGCTATAAACGTTCTTGTTGCTACTTCCGGAGCCTCTAGTTTAGAGAACTTTGAATCTTCGGTGCTCATCAAAAATCAGCCTTGCAAAGTCACATCTTAAAAGGCAATTCAGTTAAGATCCCGCCTTCTTCACCAAAAGTTTTGCTACGGCTCTGGCTATCCAGTCGACTATACTTGGTAAAAGACTATACAGTAAAGCGCACCGTACTGCGAACATAGAGGGCTCCTGGACGATTTTGGATGTACTCAATTCTAAAATACCAATAATAATCTTGTGGCTTGCATTTTAATTTCTTTCTCGTTTTCTTACGTGGCTCATTTTTGGTTGTTTTAGTTGTGTACTACGTTTTTATTTTCAGTAAGAGAATGCAGTGTTCATAGGCAAGTAACAAGAGCTACCTAGCATCAACCGACTTCCATCGGATTTCTTATCAGCCATAAATTTAAAATTATTTGCTTACGAGACCGCAACGTTTGCTACTGTCTTAAGAACGAAACAGTTTTTCCTAATAAAATAAAAGAATTTTCTTAACTAAATAATGGAACGTAGAAGGTATTAAAAAAAAAATAATGTGCATTCGTAAAATAAAAAAAGAAAAACTCTTTCAAGTTATCGAAGATGCTCAAATAAACCTCTTTCTTGAGCCAAACAATAAGCAAGATTTTCATAAAAACGCCTTCTGACATTTGCTAAAATGTTAAGGGTAATAATCCTAAAAGAATTCTCAATATGTAATTGATTTCTTGTAGATTATTGCCCTATTCTCCGGAAACCATAAATTTGTGATTTTACGTGACCCCAGAGAAAAAAATCGTTGGGTGAGACCATGAAGTGGAAACGTCGATTCATCAATAAAAACAATGTTTCTTAGAAAATTTTCATTGATATTTTTCATTTCCATTACAGTTTCACAAAACTGCATTCGCCTAAAATGATCATCAGGGAAAATTTCATGGGTTTTTCTTACTTTGTAGGATCGATATCCATTTTTTTTCAGCACTCTTCCCACTGATCTTCTGCTTAAATCAACCTGTTGTGCAATTGTATTAATAAAATTGTAGGATCTTCACTAACACTTGCCACTACCATAATTTCCTTTCTTTCCCTTTTATTGTTTTCTACTGGTGCACAGTTATCATGTTTATGTTTTCTTGGAGTTAAACAACCAAATGTCAGAAAGTTTTTAATGACTCGGTGAATAACGGAAATCGTGGGAGTCGGCCTGGTTGGAAATAAATTAACAAATAATTCCCTAATTCCCCAGGATTTCCACGGAGATACCATTCAATAATTTTAATATTCTCTTCCAGTTCGTGATCGTCCATTATTAATAATTATTATTTTATTAAAAAAAAACTTTTTGGTCGCAAATAATCGACAATTATAACTATCGAGCGTTCGATAGTAAAGAATGATTTCAGAAATAAACGTATTGTATTGATCGCTTGGCCGGCCGACGCGCGTCGATATTGTTTGCTGGAAGATTATTGATCGATAAGCAATGCGTGCGGCGTTTTTAGGTACATCCAAAATCCTCCAGGATCGTCCTATGTTCGCAGTGCTCTGCGCTTTACTGTATAATCCGGGAGGCCACCGCAAAAAACCAAGCCAATAAGAGATACGCGTTACTATGAGCTATAGTTAATTCAAAGCCGCACTACTGCCTCAGCTCAGCGGATTTAAATTGCATTTTTTTTACCCTAAAAAAATCGTGAAAAATTGTTTTGTTTTAATATAACTCAAAAACTATTGATTTTAGGAAAAAATATTTATAATTAAAATTGATACCTTAATAAAACTACGTCAGTTTTTTTAGATGAAATTTATTGTAGCCCTTTTAGTTTTTGAGATATTACCGATTTAAATTTAAAATAAAAACGTGAATATTTCAAAAACTAAGAGTAACAAAATAATGTGTTAAGCAATAAATTTTGCTTTTAGCAAGTTCTATAAAAAAGGTTAGTTACACATTTTCAATAAAATAAGTAATAAAGGAAATATAAACAAAAAATTATTTTAGCCATTAAAAATTTCGCTAATAACAATATTTTTTTTAGTACAAGTAAGTATACCAGCTCCGATCCATCTTAAAACTAATTTAAAATATTCTATTCATTAAATGAAACAAACTAATACACATACGCCTCGAGGCAATGGGGGATAACCTGGTGGCACGTATATTTTTTTTAGTCCAACAACTGTACCCATTTCGATTCACTTGAAATTTTAACTAAAATAAAATTTTAACTTTATTAAATTGAAAAAAATAATAAGTGCCTTCTTTACCTGGCAGGACGCTTAACATTTCTCGATCTTTTATGCTACTATAGTTTATTTCAGCTAAGATTTGAATTAAAAACCGTTATAATTAATCATGGCGGACTATGATGTGTCAATATCTAGTTACTAGATATTTTTTGTTCAGGGTCGATTAAGGTTTTTTTTTATTAAAATATCTTGTCAAGTCCAATTTTTTATTACATAGTCGACATTATGTTGTTTTTTGCTTAAAGAAAAAATGGTGTAACACCAATTATTATGAATAAAATTGTTTTGACTCTGCGGCTAAAGTATAGCTTTTCCGCCTTCAGAAACAGATTTAAGGCACCAACTCAAGCAGCTAGTGTTGCCACTTGTAAAGTAAGAACATTAAAGAAAAGTGTGCCTGGATAGGTGGGGGAGGAAGAGACAGGTTAGATGTAAAATTAAATACAAATTTGTGACTAAGTATAATATGGTTTATTTTTTATCAAAAAAAAAAGACAAAGACAAAAAGTTTATTAATGTAAGACACCCAATCGGGCTTACACACGTCCAAAGGTTTGAGTACAATTTGCAAATATGTTATTTAACAATACATGGTAAATCATTTAAAATTACAATTTAAAACTGCAGTCAACAGAAGGAGATTATAATGGACCCATAAAACTTTATTAGACAACATGTCACTAAAATTCTTTTTGTAATATTCCTATATGAATAGAAGCATTTCGAAAGCAAATTTTTTTACTAAAAATTTAAATTTTTTGAAAGGTAGCTGAGTTATAGAAAGTGGCAAGAAATTGATAATTTAGGACCATAGTATATATGCCTGTCCCAATTTTATTTATTCTGTGATAAATGTTACGGTAATTGCTAAATTTTCCCCCAAATTTTATCGCGATTACAAATTGAAAAATTTTTTCGGCAACGTTTGTTTTCAGATAATTATCATAAAGAAAAATAAACAACCTTTATTTCACTATTCCTTCTTTTGAAGAATTTTGATTTTTACACTAAATAATATTTTTAAAAAAACCTTTTAAAAACTTTTTTATATCTATTTTACACCTTTTTTCCATTTAATAAACCTCCACTTTTCACGTCGGATTGTGGCCGCAACCATGTATACACTAGGGAATCATGGCCGCCTAGCTTAAAAGTAAGCTTTGCAATTTAATGAAAAAAAGGGGTAAAATAAATAAAATATAAGGTTTTAAGGGTGTTTATAAAAATTTGTGCCACTTTTTATAAAAATCAAGAATTGTGTACAAAAAGAAGGGGCATATAGTGGTTAGTTTGATTTTCAACTTTGATGATGAAATCTAAAGAAACGTTGCCGAAAAATATGTTTTCAGATTCGTAATCAGCGCCCCAAAAACCCCCGTATACCAAATTTGGTCAAAATCGGAGAGGAGGCAACTTTCGAGACAATTACCAATGTTACTTACTTTTTCAGAAATAAATAATTTCTGTTAAATAAAATAAAGTTCAATACCATGTATAATGTTCAACACTATATATAAATAATTAAGAAACACTAAATAACACGCAAACTATCAAAAAAGCACTAAAACAGGCTAAATATTTCAAAGAATGAAGCAAAATTAGCATCATCTGTTAACACGTCAACATCTGAAAAAGAAAATAAAAATCCTAACAATCCGGCCCCGTTTAAGTGAACAGTACAAGTAAACTAACTGATGGTTTATATCGCTCTTTAACAGTTCACATGTATTAAAAAAAGAGGCAGATATAATCGTGTTTAAAATATTTATTTTTAATTGTCGGTTGCTTTTCTGGTCTGGTAACTTTTATATTTTGAGAACCTAAAAAAACAGTTGGCATTTATGACAGAAGTAACGGCTTTAAATTCAAATCTTAGCTGAAATAAACTATATGTGTATAGCTCATCGTTTAAATATTTTTATTATCGATTTAAATAATAATATTTATAATTTATAAAGACAGTTAGGCGTTCAAAATGACCTTGAGAAAATTTTAATTACATTATTAACGTAATTTTTTTTAATTGTTTTTTTTTATTGTTTAAACTTTAATTTGATTATATTTTAAAGTATGGCTTTAAGCCTAAAAGAAGTAGATAGCTTAATAAGAAAAATATTTTAAAAGTTTAATGCTAAATAAACTTTAAAAAATATTTTTTGATGTTAAAAATATGATTAATATTTTCTCAAGATTATTCTGAACGAATGACTGTCTTTATACATAATTAATATTAATATTTAAATCAATAATAAAAATATTTAAACGATGAGCTATATACATAGTAGCATAGGAGATGGAGAAAAAATGTTAAGCGTCCTGCCAGGAATATAACACCCAGATAAAGGAGGCACTTATCTTTTTTTTTTCAATTAAATAAAGTTTAAATTTTATTTTAGTTAAAGTTTCAAGTAGATCGGAATGGGTACAGTTATTGGACCAAAAAAATTAAATAAAATATCCGTGCCACTAGGTTATCCCCCATTGCCTCAGGGCACATATATATTAGTTAGTTTCATTCAATGAATAAAACATTTTAAATTAATTTTTAAATGGATCGGAGCTTGTATACTTACTTGTACAAAAAAAAATGTTATTAGCGAAATCTTTAATGGTCAAAATCACTTTTACTTATGTCTTCTTTATTACTTATTTTATCAAAAATGTGTATATAAACTTTTTTATAGAGCTTGCTAAGAGAATTTTTTTCTGTTTATTACATTTTCTCGTAACCCTTTTAGTTTTTGAGATATTTGCGTTTTTATTTTAAATTTAAATTGTTAATAACTGAAAAACTAAAAGGGCTACAAAAAATCTGTTATAAAATAACTGACGTAGTTTTATTAGGTCATTACTTTTAATTATATACCTTTTTTTTCTAAAATTAACAGTTTTTAAGTTATAACTCGAAAACTATTGATTTTAGGAAAAAAGGTATATAATAGGTTTTTTTAATATATTAAAAAAAAACGATTTTTCGAATTTTTTTAAGGTAAAAAAAATGCAAATTGAACCCGTTGAGCTGAGGCAGCAGTGTGGCTTTCAATTGACTATGGTTCATAGCAATATAAAAAAAAGTGTTTTATGCGTATTTCTTATTGGCTTGGTTTTTTGCGGTGGCCTCCCGGACTATTGGTGAAAGCCTATAAGGATGACGAAAAAATCAATACACTAAATAGTTCCTACCTCTCAATACAAACATATTATGTCGGTATTCGACTAATTTTTATTTTATCTTTTTTTGGCCTTTTTTTTAGGTATCAGTAAAGTGTTTTTATTATTTAAAAGCAAAAAAAAATATGTTTAAACAATAAAACCTTATCTGAGTTGATAAACCGAGCTATCAAATTGCTACCGTTAAAGGTTTTATTACCTGGTAATAGTTAAAACACTTAAAACAAGAAGCGAATTAATACAGCATACTAGAATGAAATAAATAGAAATCCAATTTATCGTAATTAAACTCGTCAAGCCGCCGTCACGAAGAGCAAAGTGAAGTTGATACCAGAACCAAGTTTGAAGAAGTTAAAATGAGAAAACCCGGGAGGTTAACCGTCGAAGGCAGTCAATAAGTTATAGCCCTTTGGGAAATCAGTCCTTCTGTCATTTGCCTACCTGCTTTGCCGCGGACGCGCTCTCTTAATAAATCAGGGACTTTTGACCTATTTTACAATATGAAAGGTAACGCTCGTTTTTCATTATTTTGGCTTAATAGTTACAGATTTATAAATTATTAAATTATTTTAATATAACTGTGTAGAATTTATTGAAAAAAAGATTAAAGTACTGTGTAATATGTTTAACATTATAACAACTTTTTAAACTTAGATCTTTTTAGTGGAAAGCAGGCTAGTTTATAAATAGACCAAGCTTTTTCTGGTTTTGGTTGGATATACGAGGTGGCAGGCATGTTTTTGCTGAAAACCCTTTGTAAAGATGTAAATAAGAATAATCGAGGTATGCTCCCTCTCACGAAGGTCCGGAACATTTGTTAAATATACAGGGTGTCCTATTTTCGTGTGTTTTACGGGGTTTCTCGCTTATGAGTGAAGTTACAAAGATGCGGTTTTCGCCACACCGTGCTACTTTTTTGTCAAACTAAAGATGCCGCAAACAGATTTGTTCTAGCCCCCTTAGTTTCTTCGCTACAGGGTGATTTTAAAAAAGTTGTATTTTCGGTTACCCCTCGTATCTCAGGTGTCTGATAACTTATCGAAAAGATAAAAACGGGCCCTTATAGAACTTTTTACGCAGAATACAGTGGCGTACTTGAAATTTTTCTCGGATTTACTTTCTTTGAGATATTAGTCAAAGTTTCACTTTTTTAAATAGAACACCCCGTATATTTCTTCGTCATATTATTTGCCACACTGAGAGCTTTCTAAAAATATAATATAGTCGAAACTTATTTTTATAAACAGCATAAAAACATGCAATTATTTACTTTTTAACATAGGCGGCTTTGGTTTAAATTAATGACAGTCAAATTAATCAACGTCAAATGCCTTTTCGCATCAAAAAATAATCTAGTAATATAAACATTTATTAACAAGACAACCTAATGGATAAAAATAACAATTTTACGCTAGAATTGTTCTTAGCCTTAAAAGACAAACTTAACTACTAATTTTATAAATACTGTTCGACTTGGTGACCATGATGTCTTATGCATTGTTGGCATAGCGTCTGTAATCTTCTTAAAGCATTTTCAAATATGAAAGAGCGGGCTCGCAACTCTCTAAAGTCATTTTCCGTGGCCTCTCTTAATTCCTCAATTGTTTCATACCTCCTCGAGTATATTTTACCTTCTAAATATCCCAACAAAAAATAATCTAAAACTGAGAGGTCCGGTGACCGCCATCGAATAGGTCCGTGCGTGGGTATAAATCCATTAGGAAAGTGCTGTTCCAACCAGTGTTGTATCACGTGAGAGTTGTGAGCCGGAGCTCCATCTTGTTGGAAATAGATGTCATTTACTTGAACCAAGGGAATATCTCAATTCTTCTTCCCAAAATGAAACAAGAAACATTGAATCCAAACCTTCCCTGGCGTTCCCTGGGAAAAATAACGTGTTCATTTTCCTGGCTCCAAAACCTTGAGTTATTTCCATTGAGGATACCCCCACTGGTAAAATGGGCTTCGTCCGACCAAATGATCTTCCTTTTAAAGTTATTCTGCCTTTCACACATATTGAGAAACCAGTTACAAAACTCTACTCTCCGCTCAGGATAGGCAGGATGAAGATTGTGCACAAGTTTATACTTGTAAGGTTTGAATTTATGTCGTTTCAATATTTTCTCGACTTTTGTTTTGGATACTCCGATATTTTCTTCTATTTGCCTGCAAGATGTCCCTGGGGTATTTTCAACTGATGCCAAAACATTTATTTCAGCTACTTCATTATCTTTACTATAATTTTTAGGCCTAGGTTTATTAAATGACCCATATTAATATGGATTGTTTTGTATTTTACGAAATATGCGCCTATCAGGCTGTCTTCTTTCAGGATATCTATATAGAAATCGAGAGTTAAAAAGTAAATAATTGCATGTTTTCATGCTGTTTATAAAAATAAGTTTCGACTATATTATATTTTTAGAAAGCTCTCAGTGTGGCAAATAATATAAGGAAAAAATATACAGGGTGTTCCATTTAAAAAAAGTGCAACTTTGGCTAATATCTCAAAGAAAGTAAATCCGAGAAAATTAAGCGCCACTGTATTCTGCGTAAAAAGTTCTATAAGCCCGTTTTCATTTTCGATAAGTTATCAGATACCTGAGATACGAGGGGTAACCGAAAATACAACTTTTTAAAATCACCCTTAGCAAGAAACTAAGGGGGCTAGGACAAATCTGTTTGCGGCATCTTTCGTTTGACAAAAAAGTAGCACGGTGTCGCGAAAACCGAATCTTTGTAACTTCACTCATAAGCGAACAACCCCGTAAAACACACGAAAATAGGACACCCTGTACAGAATCTAAAAAAAAATCGAAAAATCGTTTTTTTTTACTTTAATCGCTTTTAACTTTGTATGTATTGGTCGTAGAGAAATATTGTAGTAAGAATAAAGTTTCTTAATACATTTTTTTACAAAATAGTATTTCTTAAACATCACAAAACATAGATTGTTGCAAAAAAGCAGTATATCAGTTATTGCGGATGGTCATTTTTTCAGGTTCTAACCAATTAATGCTATGGTGCCCCAGGGCTCAGTACTATTACTAACCCTGTTTCTTCTTCACATTAACGATCTTCTCTTTTGTGTAGGTTATCGTGCCCTGTAAGCAACCCTACTGTTATGCTATGTATTTTCCTACTTTGTCTGAATAGTTCTTCCTTCGTTCTTTAGATGGGCCCCTTATGAAGCTTTTCCCATGTCTAATTTTACTATGGTTCCCCCAGTATTCTTCATGTTTGTTTCAGATCCATTCCCTAGTTTGCCTCGTGCTGTGGTTTTGGTCACTCCAAGGGCAGGTTTTGGTCCAAAGTATGGTGTGAATGATCCCTGTCTCGCTGATCCGCTTTTTCGTTTCCTTCTATTCCCGAATGCTTGGACGTTACCTCGGGGTTTACTAGTGCCCCCAGTGATCCTTGGCTGTCTCTTATTATGCAGATCCACTTGTTTTTATAAGCCTTCCCGTTATTTTCTTTTGCACACTGCAGAAAAGCATATATTTTAGTTTGAAATACAGAACTGTGTGTCCCTAGTGAAATGAAGAATTGTGAGTTCCTCATTTCACTGTACACGCCCGCTTCAATTCCCTGCTCGGTTTTGGAACCATCCGTATACCAGATGATGTCTCCAACCGTGCCGGGAAGGGGTTGCTCCACCCTTGATCTGAAATTTTTACCTTAATGTTTTTGTTAAATGAGTATTGGCGAATCATCTGGTCTGTTCTATCATCCAGAATTTTGCTACCAACCTGACTTTTTATGTTGTTGTGTCCGAAACTATCGTCGACACCAGTTGGTTTTTGTTGCAGTCGGAAGTAGCCCATTCTTGCCTCTCCCACCACTATGAAGTTAAATGGTGGAAGGTCTAAGAGACACTCATAGCTGCTGTTGGGGTTGTTTTAATTGCTCTCGTTATAGCTAAGCAAGCCAGTCTCTCTACCTTGGCCAGTTCTGTAACAGCAGTTTTTTGTCGCATTTTTGTCCACAATACCAGTGATGCGTATGTTATCATAGGCCTTACCACCATGGTGTATAACCAATAAACCATTTAAGGTCCCATGTTTTTCCATAAGAGTCATCTTCGCTTTCTTTCCTATTTTCTGAAGATGTTGGTTCCAGGTAAGTATAGAGTCTAGGGTGACCTCCAGATAGTATAGCTCTCCCACAATTTTGATTGTTTCACCTCGTAGGTTCAGGGGTCCTAAGCCCTCTAGATTTCTGTTTAAATTAATTCTTACAGACATATAGTTGTAGCAAATTTAACTAATTAGGTCTTAATCCCAGTAATGCTGCTTTATTTTTTTGCAAATTTAAGTATCGTATGAAGTCACTGAGGTTATCTTGTAAGGGTCTATTAGGTTTCTTGCAAATAATATTTTTATTTAAAAATTGGGAACCTATCATTGTAGTCAACTTCAAATAAATTAGTTCCTTTATCATCATTCCATTAATAGACTTCAGAAGGTTAAGGGACGGGCAAATTAGTCCGTGTGGTACTGGTCGTTTTTTTTAATGGCACTACAGGGTACACCTTCCTCTCTACCTCGCTGGATTTTATTTATAGTCTGCACTATGTACACAATTACGTGACATAATAAAAGTTCTAGATAAGATTGGATTTGATTATTTGAGCGGAGATAGCAAAAATGACCTCAACCACTGCAACCTTACCAGATTTATTGTGGTTTCTCCTATCGTTCTTTAGAGTACCTTGTCCAGGCCGTCTTCTTAACTAGACTCCGGAGTCTTGACACTGGCCCTCCATATATCTTGCTGGTTTTGGCTTTTCCTCACCAAGTTCTACCAATAGTGCTTCGCAGTGGCACCCACATGTACGGCGTTTCTTAGCCTCCTGGCAGAACCTACACGGCTATCCTCCCCCAGGCCTATTCTTTCCAGGTGCTTGTTGAGTTTGCAATGTCCTTTAGTTGACCTACCGTTTCCTTTCGACCTTACGGTGGGGCTCCAGTAGGTCCAGGTAAACTTGAGCAGGTCTTAATGAACTGCTTTTCCTGTCGTTGTCCTGGTGTTTGTACCCACCATTTTTTAAATTTTGTCTACCACCCTTAATAGATGTTTTAAAGAGGCGCCGGATTCAAGAATGGCTCCTTTTTGGCTGATCCTTTTTGGCTAGACCCTCGGCCTCTTCGTTACCTGGGGCCCTCGTGGCCTGGTACCCAGGCTACCGTAAGTTTGTTTGCAAGGTTTTTCGGCCTGTATACAGTCCCCCACTAGTTTGGATTAACTTTGGAGAACTGATGGCCAGGGCCACGGCTGTCTGATTTAAATAACGATGTGTTTTCCTTTACTCCCTTTTTCTTAATCAGCAGGCACAGCTTTTTTGCTTTTCCTTAAATTGCTGCCGATTTAAAGGGTTATCTTAAAATTAATTTAAAAGTTGTAGGTTTTAGCCTAAAAAACATGCCGAAAGTGCAAGAAACTTAAGGAACTCCAAACAAAAACGTAATAACAAAATTTTCGCGATGAATCTCTTAATTAATTAAAGCTACCCGCTATTATCTTAGAGAAGGTATAATTGCAGATCAAGAGGTTTTATAACAAGATTAAGAAAATAAAATTCTATAGGTAGCATCATATTTTTATGCACACAGCAAATTTCATGTAGACCAGTGTTACTAAGGTAAAGTTTGTATAGGAAAGTTGATAATTCAATTACTGATGAAACTTTAGAAGATCGCATTGGCGAAAAGAATTTTGAGAAAAATTAAAGGAACTATTTATATTATTTATAACTCCGAAAACTAGGACTATCGCAATTTTTTTCATGTTTAAATTGTTTCTTTAAAGATAAATTGTAGCAGTTATATTTCTCTCGACTCGCATTATTTCGTTAGATTGAGTTTTCGCTTTAGTTACTGAAATATCTAGAATTCCGTTCGATTTCACGTGTCGCCGGCCGTGTGTTCCTTTGATAATAGAAATAATATGAACTGAGATGACTTTGGCTCTGCAGCCGATGGTGGAGATTGATAAAAATGGCGACAAGATTGATCCTCTTTTTCAGAAAAAATATCACAGAAGTCAAAAAGAATGTGTCTGCAGTTTAAGACCTAAAATGACAGGTTAGTTTAGTCCTAACGCTAAAATATTATTTTTTTTTATAAAAGTAAAGGTTATTATGGCAACTCAATTCAAGCGATACTTTTTTACAGGGTGTTTTCTAATTGAATATCAATATTTAAGGGGAGATTTTTGGGTCCATTTTAAAAGAAAACTTTATATGGTATGTCCTAAACGTCTTAACTTTTTAAATACAGGGTGGTAAAATTTTCGAAATGTAATACCATTTTAGATATTTTAATGAAATTTGGATACATGTACTATGTATCAAGAGGCATTTTTAGTGTACCACATTTTTTTTATTTCCACCAGTAGCGGAATTTGACCTGTCTATTTTGGCAACCTTGATGTAGCCACTGATTTCTCTTAAAATAAAAAATTACCAAAATTAATCCTTGTTTTTTTTTAAACCGATGCAGGGTTTTTTTCTTAAAAAATAAAAACCGTTTCTCTGCATGATCATAACAATTTCGGTAAAAATTTCCTGGGAAACCGTTTTTTTTTTTAAACAAATGCAAAAAAAAACGGATCAATTTTTTAAATTTGAAATGATTGGAGATTTGAAAAATAATTTTTTTTTAAAAAATCATGGGTACCCTAAAAGATATTAATAAAAATTATTTATTTTGAAAATTTTACCGGCCATCTCAAAAGTTAAGACGATTGAACATACGTTCATATAAGTTTTTTTTTTAAAGTGGCCCCAAAAAGCCTACTTAATATTGTCATTCAATGACTTATTGTAGACTAATGACGGACCAATTTTATTATATTAAATATTTCCTCATGTATAAATTTTCCCCCAAGAAGTTAAAAATCAAAAAAAATTTCCCGGGGAAATTTACGTTGCCAGACAACGTGGTATTTTATTCCAAAAACAGAAAAATCGAAACTGTTTTTTGTTTTGTCAATTAGAAACGTCAAAATCAGTCAAAATAAGTCGATTTGGTCATGTACACGATGAAGAAATAGATAAAGTAATTAAAAAAACGATTTCAGTTATAGTTTTAATTATGTTGCAAAATTGAAAATTTTATGATAAAAAAAACCATTTTAATAGTATAATACTCCTATATTTTTCAATTCTAGAAATATTCTCCCTAAATACCGCTCGTGCATAAATATTAACCAGATAATTTTTATTCAAGCTATTTATACAAATTCCACTCAAACTCGTGGATTTTTAATAACAAGCTTTCATGAAAATTATAGTAATTTTTAAGCACTTGTGGTATTAGGTACCCCCGAAAATGTCTAAATATTTCGCTTACTACACCCAAATACCGCACACCACAACTAACCACACTAACCATCTTTATCTTGTATGATACTCAGGTCGATTATTTTAAAATGTTTTAACAAGAATACGCTAGTGCCTCTAGGTTCAATATTTGTTTGATAAAAATTGATTTAGGAGTTGCTCTTTTAACGACAAAATGTATGCGGCCTATTGCAAATGTGATTATTCCTCACGAGTAGCCTACCTAACCAGGGATTTTGTCCAGAAAACGAAGCTGAAAAAAGTGCAAAACCTAGCAATTTTTTCAAAATGCATAGATTTGCATGAAAATTTGGGATTAAGCTTAACTTACCCTCCTCTTTAAAATCTATATTATGCTGATGGGCGCTCTTTATTTTCATAGGGGTGCAAACTATCCTTTATTGCTAAAACCTGTAAAACTATTCATTAAAGCTTAAGTTAAGTAAAATTTTACTTAAATACATTGAAAAAGTAGTATTTTGTTTTTTTGGATCATTATTTCAAATATTTTAGCTCTTAAAAATTAACCCTTATTATAGTTTTTAAAAAAATTATTAACCCTAAAAAATTAATATAATATCACAGTATTTTGCATGACAATTTGAGATTAGGCGCAACTTACCCTAGTCTTTAAATCACCATTATGCTGAAGGTCGCTGTTTATTTTTTAGGGGTGAAAACTGCCCCTTATTGCAATACCACAACTAACCACATCTAACCTTTAAAACTTTTATATTAAAGCTTAAGTCACATAAATTTAGGCTTATATAAATTAAAATATAACTACTTAATTCTTTAAAACATTATTTAATATATTTTAATCCTTAAAAATTAACCCTTGTTATGATTTAATACAAATAAATGTTTACCCTAGAAAAACCATATTGCACAGAGTTGTAATTAAAAAATGTGACTGCTCAAGAGTATTATTAATTTAATTTTTTAATTTTTTAATCCTTAAAAATCCACCCCTTACAATATTAAAATGCAAAAAATAGTAGAAAATCACGGATTTTTTAAAAGATGCATCGAATCGCTTTTAGCATGCTCCAAAAAATTTTTTTTAAAGCATAACTC
>JAHBCN010020248.1:0-2500 GCA_019359885.1 Listronotus oregonensis
GAATTAAAAATTATGAAAGTGTCAATGACTTGAACTTTTAAAAAATTTTTTTTTGAACTATTTTACCAGCGTTTTCCATTGGTGATGGGTTAATTTAATATAGGTTTTTTTTGGGGACAATATTTTTTTTTTAAAAAAAGGGAATTTTAGGTAGTAAATCTCCATTGAAAAAAATTTTTTTAAATTTGAAATTTTAAAATAGTTATTAAAATTTTTAAAAAAAAAAACCCATAAATATAATTTTTTTTAATTAAATTTATTTTAAGTAATAAATAAAATATATTTTAATAATAGGATTTTGATTTATCCAAGTTAAAAAAAAAAATTTAAAAAAATTTTAAAAAAATAATTTGCCAGAACTCATAGGGATAGGGAGTCTAGAGATAAAAAAAAAAAAGGGGTATTAGCCGAGGTATTTATAAAATAAAATAAACCCCCCAAATAAACTTTATTGCCCCTTACACAAAAATTTAAAAAAAGTATCGAATCGTTGCTACATTAATAAAAAAAATAATTAATTAATAATAAAATAAATAACAATAAAAATTTTTTACACCTAGTAACGATTTCGCTAAATATATATATATATATATATATATATATATATATATATATATATATATATATATATATATATATATATATATATATATATATATATATATATATATATATATATATATATATATATTTAGTTTTTGTTTTGGGGGCCCGTGTTATTAAATTAATAATTTTTAATTCTCCTGGGTTTTTGGGTTTTTTTTTTTTAAAAATTTTAAATTTTGAAATAAAATTAAAATTTTTTGTTTTTTCCCCGGTTTTTTTTCCCCAAAATTAAACCATCATCAGAATCTAGAACAATAAGATGTTGTTAATTTTCTTTATATAAAAAATTTGGGGACAAAAAAACAAAAAAAAAAAAATTAATTAAAGGAAACAAATATAAAGTTACCCCCCTTTTTTGCCTTTCATAAACTTACACTATCTAAAAATTTTTTTAAAAAAAATTTAAAATAAAGAAAAAAACCAAATTTTTAAAAAAACCAAACGATGAAACTATTACGCTTTACTTTTTGGGGAATGTTAGTAAAAAAAAAAATAGAGTATATTTTAAAAATTTTTGGGGGCCCCCTAACTGTACATAATTTTGGGTTTTCCAGCCCTAATAGGTGGTAAAATTTGCATTTATTATCCTGTAATTAGGTCGTTATAGACGTTTTTTTTAGATTACCAGTGTCAGTCCTAAAATTTCAGTTTTTTTTTTTTTTTTTGATATGAATCTTTTTTTTTAGGTTTTTTTTTTATAGTTCGTTTGAATCTAGAATTTGAACTTTTTTGAAATTAAAATTATGTAGTTCTTTTTTTTAAAAAGATTAGCGAGAGCTGTTGAATTATCTTTAATATTTCTTTTTTTTTTGTTTTTTTTCTTTTTTTTCTATTTTTCAAATATTGCTTTGTTTGTCCAATGGGGGTTTTTTTGGGACAATCAAGGCAATCTATTTTATAAATGGTTCGTTTGAAAAAATTTTTTTGGGATTTCGGGTTTTAGTTTTGTGAAGAGGGATTTAGAATTATTTAGCGGTTTTTCAGATACATGAATGTTAAATGGATTCAATATTTTTTTTTTTTAAAATGATTTTTTTTGGGGGGGTTTGGGGGGGAAAATGAAATATATTTTTTTGTCTTTTTTTTTGTTATTATTTTGATTTCTATTAGGGTTATATAAATGATTTATACGTGCTTTTATAATTGGTTCTTTTTTTTTGGATATTTGTTTTTTTGTGGATTTCATTTTTTAAATTTTTTTTGGTCTTTTTTTTTAACAGGGGGGTTTTACAGCTCGGGGCCAACAAAGACTTTACAACATTTTTTGTATAAAATTGGGGTATTTGAGGTGAAATTTAGGCCTACCAGACCAAACAGGTTTGGTGTACCAGTTTGTTTTTATTATGCCATTATTATCATAACCTATTGTAACATCAAGGAATTAATTGAAGGGTTATTTTCGTTTTCATGAGAAAATTTAAAATTTTTTGGGGTGGAAAGAATTAAATTTGTTAAGTGTATAGTTAATTTTTTTTTTTTGGGAAAACATAGAAGACAGTCATCAACATATCTCTTATAAAAAAAATGGTTTATAATCTAGCGAATTTATAACATTATCTTTTTTGGCATTCCATGACAAGGTTGGCTATGGTAGCCGATATTGGTGATCCCATTGCATTTAAAAAAAAGATTGTCCAAAAACCTATATTGGACAAAAAAAAACAATATTTGAAAAATAGAAAAATTAACACAAAACAAGCATAAGAAATATTAAAGATAATTCAACAGCCTCGCTAATCATGCAATAGAAGAACTACATAATTTTAATTTAAAAAAAGTTCAAATTCTAGATTACGAAACGAACTAAAAAAAAAGAAACCTAAAAGAAATGATTCATATCAAAAAAAAAAAAAAACTGTAAATTTTGGGGCTGACACTGGTAATCTAAGTATCG
>JAHBCN010020248.1:7500-15294 GCA_019359885.1 Listronotus oregonensis
AAGGTTCCGCCTTAGCCGACAGCAATGTGAAAAACTTCTTCGAAATATTGAACCAGCGTTAAATAATAACACAACTCGGTGGTATGGATTGACTCCACAGCAGAAGATATTGACTGTTCTGCACTGGCTAGAAAATGGAAGTCAATATCATGGCGTTTGCGATATGCATGGAGTTTTAAAAATGACTCCAAGAAAAGTAATTTAAAATGCATTTGGGATTTTAAAAGAAAAATTTCCTTGTTTGAACTACCTACCGTAAACCTGTTTTTGCTGCAAATATTTTTAAATGCTGCTGATGATTTCATGATAGTAGATATTGAAAAATTTTCAGTCCATGAAGAAAATTATTAACAGTTAGTAATGTTAAAATTACAAATAAAAATACGGTTGTAAATGAAACATATGATTTTGCTGATTGGCCCAATAACGAAAGGACGGCGCCATTTCAGGGGTTTCCCTTTAAATTCTTCCAAGGAACCAAACCCCATCATTTTACAAACCAGGGTCCAAATTTTTCTTTTCTACCGACACTAAACACACTTTGCGCCACTTGGGCTATTTCCTTCCATATTAAATAAACTAATAAACAAAACATAATTCTCGATTCTAAAGGGTCTAAGCACCCTTTGAAAAGTCTGTGTTTACATATGTACGCATAGCCCTACACTTGTAAAAAATACAATTGTAGTTATTTTGATTGTGTTACTAAATTTAGTTAGACTTGTAGGTACGGTAAATTAATTTTTAACTTGTAGACTTGTTACAATTTTAGTGTTTGTGTTATAGGCCCCTACTGGCAAATAATTTTTACCAATTTAAATAATGTTAAATTTACTTTTTGATTTTGTGAAAAATATTAGATTAATTTAAATCTCCATTCTATTGAAATAACAAAGTCAAGATTTTAGGAAACCATTTAAAACCTAAAAATATTAAAATAATAAGACTAGAAAAAATATTTTGTAACATGTAAATATGCAAATTAGGTAAAGATTCTTTTGGTTTTTTTTTGGCTTAATTTCTAGTTGTGTTTGTGAAAACGAGAAATAAAAGATTTACTTAACTTGTAGGGTTTATCTTACTAAATACATTTTTAGGTAAATATTGTGATTATATATTGATACTATTTATATGGAGGCAGTACCGCTGATTACAAATGCTGTGTATAACTATTGGGTATATATTAAAAAAATAAAATTTAAATATTAATAAATACCTGATCTTTAATCGTTTTCTTACAAAAAACAACAAAATATGTTTTAAATGCTATGGTACTTATTTAAGGAAGAACAAATTTAAGCTGATTTAATCAAATTTAAATAAAATAAGGGTTTTGGGCAATAACACAAAACTATATTGAATTATGATTTATTGTGGAATTGGAGCGTTTAGTGCAAAGTGACCCAAGCTAAAATAATATTTAGTTTATATAAATTAACACAATATTTGGTAAAACTAACACAATCGTTTGTAAAATTAGTATTTTTTTACCTATTGGACTTATTGCCGATTTTATTTAAATTTTGTATAAGAAGGTGATCCTCGCGTCTAGAGACACCCCGGATAATTATGGCTGGCGAGCTTCTTGACTGTTAAAACCCTAAAAAAATAAATTTTAATGTGTAAAGTAATAATTTGGGTCTTTTCTAATACGTCCCCGCATTTTTACGTTTGAAATATAATTTGGGAAAATAAAAAGCCACTTTGCTAACCAGAACTAACCATGACCGACTAGAACTAAGGACTTTTCAATTTGTCTAAATTATCCGTACATAGAAGTTATTAAAAAAAATATATAATTTTTAATATGGTAGAACTTAATAACTTACTTAATAAATTTTTTTAAAAGTGTAATTATATATTCCCAGGATTTTTTCTAATACTCTGTTAAAATGTTGTTAATAAATTCTATGTGGGGATAATTTAGACAAATTCAAAAGCCCTAAGTTCTAGTCGGTCATGGTTAGTTCTGGTTAGCAAAGCGGCTTATTATTTTCCCCAATTATATGTCAGACGTGAAAATTAGGGGACGTATTAAAAAATACCCCAAATTATTGCATTTAAATGTAATTTTTTAGCCGAGTTCCTGCATAATAAAGAATGTTTTATGTGTCGACACTGTCAAGAAGCTCGCCAGACATAATTATCCGGGGTGTCTCTAGGCGCGAGTGGAGGTTTTTGATTATCGAAACCTTCCAGATTCTCATAAATAATAAATTTATTTTTGCGGTTTTTAGTAGTTATTTTTTAAATGCCTTTATTTTTTTTACTTTTAAAGGCTTGACTAAATTGTCTAAGGATTTGTAGACAGATTGATCCGAGCGAAATATGTTACATTAACTGCATTTATTATGTTAGTGGGTATCTGAAAATATTTAAAAATAAAAGTGTCAGTATTTTTACTCCCCCTCTCTTTCTCTCACACGCACACAGAGTAATTAAAGGTGTGGTCTATTTAATAATAATATTTAACATAAGTAAACCATAAACTGTTTTTGCCTATGTAATTAACTGAGGCGCCATAACTTAAAAACTAGGAGGTGTCGAAAAAAAATGACTTTAGATTTGTGATCAGCGCCCGAAAAAACCACCCTATGAAAAATTTGAATTAAAACGCCAATGGACTCGATAAGTAAAAAATCACCGGCAAATGTACTAAAGTCGTTCGATAAATTTAACACAACCGTTTGGTAAATTTAACACGGCAGTTTGGTAAATTTTATCTTACAGTTTGATTCTTTTAGGTGTATCAATTGGTTAATTTAACCTAATAATACTCTAAATTTAAACTAGATGAAAGGTAACTTTAACTGTTTTACTTGTTTAATTAAACATTTAAAGTACTACAAGTTAACTGGATATATGATATATTTACCACACAACTAATACAAATCAAACATTTCAAAAAGTCAATTTAACCGGATAATGTGGTTGTTCATATTGACTCGCATAATTCGGTTAAATTAACCTTTTTTATTTCAATAACACTAAAATTTCGGATTTTCATTGTCACCGAAGCTTGAGATTTAGCAACGGCTGCCAGATATTTGGAATATCGATACTAGATTTGCTAAACACATTTTGGTTGTTAACAATTATTACTGCTTCTTTAAATTTTCTTTTCTATCATTGGGTTTTTTTAAGAATAACTTTTGCTTCCTACCATTGTTTGTTTTGACCAAGCGTGTTCGGCATTCCCTGACTTCGACCTTTTACCTCGCTTCGTATGTTTTTTGTGTTCTTTAACTCTAATTTTAAGTGGTCTTTTTGTTTCCCGATGTATCAAGGAAAAGCAACTTTTTTATATTACTTTACCATTTTTTTTGTGTAGTGGTTTTTCATATTTTATTAAAAATTGCAAACCAAAGACATGCCGAGTAAAGCTAAATTTTAATTTATAACACAAGAAATACACTTATATAAAAATATCGAATAATCTTGAAATTTGCCATAAAACGCAATGCTAATTGTCTGCCTTAAAAATATTTATATTACACTTAGGAATTATCAAACGAGGTGAGTAAAATGTAAAGTGTTAAAAAAGGACACACAGTTGTGTTTGATTTCAACATTTGTTGGTTTACTGATAAACCCCACAGAGTGTTACACATTTTTAAATCAATAACGGCCATTTAATTACTATTGCATTCCTTTTTTTAAAAACTTTCTACACTCTGTGGGGTTTATTAATAACACAACAAATTTTTAATAATACAAGACTTTGAGATTGTCCTCTCTTAACACTTTACATTTTAGTCACCTTGTTTGATAATTTCTAAGTGGTAATATAAATATTTTTGGTACGAACAATTAGCATTTCGTCTTATTGCAAATTTTGAGATCATGCGATATTTTTGTCCATGAGTGTATATCTCTTAAGTTTTTAAATAAATATCACAGTGCCATTATTTCTACACGTATTTTTTGTAAGTATACTACATTAAGGCTTTACCTTGGGAACTATTTTTATGTACGAGGACTGAACAATGCCAAACTTTGGACTTTCCTTATATATAAAAAAAGAATATTAAATAGCCATCTTGTGTGTTTCTTAGAATCCTACAAAGTACTTAAGAAAATGATTTAAATAAAAACAAAAAAAATACTATCAAATTGACATTTTCTTAACAGGGCCTACTTATTAATTCGTTTTTGAAAACATCAAAAATTTTTTTGATACGTTTAAACAAAAATGATTTTATATTTTTTTTAAACCCAAAAAAAAAATTTTTATTCTAAAAAAAAATTAATTTTTTTCATATAAAAAATTAGCGAATTTAAAACAATAAAAGCTTTAATCCAGACCACAAAATGTCAATATTCTGCAAACTATATCGTCGACGGCCAAGGGTAAAAACCAAAAGGGTGCTCGCCCCTTTTTCCCCCCAATAAACCAATTTAAAGTCAATTCGGTTTTTGGGACTAATCTGTTTGTTTTTTTTTTTGTTTACAAGTAATATAAAGTTTTAAATTTTTTTAAAAATATTATACAATCAGTTTAATAGTAATCATATCCAAAATATTTTTAAAAGTTGAATATTTAAAAAAATTAATAAAATAAATTGCCTTCTGGGCAAAATGGGCAAACGGTGACGCCAAACATAACCTATATCTGCGGAAAATAGTAAAAATCGAGCACCCTTGTTAAGTTTACTACCCTTGGTCAACGGCTATATTTGATATGGGTAAATGACAGGGAAAAAGGGATTACCTTGGAAAGCAAAATTTTTATTACCTCCTTTACTAACCCTAATTTTTTATACATTCCTGCGATTCTAGTATTGCCGCCACACGAAAAGCGTTTTACTGAACACAAAATTTGACTACTTAAAACAAATGGACATTTGGACATTTTTTTGAAATTTTAGTATTTTATTTTGGGTGTCCAAATAAGCATTTTCTTTCATTAATTTTAGCTATACGGTGAACTATAAAATAAAGAAAAAATGTTTAAAAAATTTTTTTTATTTATTACAAAATATGTCTTTTCCCCCTAGCCCGTGGTCGTCAAAAGGGGCCCGCGGGCCGCATGGCTTCCGGTATTTGTGCAGCCCGGTCAAAATAAATTGTTTCAATGGTAACTAACTACATATAAAAAAACAAAATCAAAACAGTTTTCCGTTCCAATCCGGAGAACGGCGACAAAAAGCTAAGCGTCCACGGGGGGGACGGGCCGGGTCGCATCGATAGCAGAAAATGTCAATTGCGAAGCGACGGATTGAGGCGGACAATAGCGGTTTGTCATCCATCCCTATTTGAATTTTGATCCCGCGGATGGATAGTTCTGACGAAGAATTTTTTATTTCAAATATTGTATAAGGGGAGAAGAGAGAAGCCAGAAGAAGAAACGAAAAGAGTGCAGAAAAGTTTTTCGCGTATTTTGAATATCATATGAAAAATTTGAAAATTACCAGTTTACTGCACAAGGATTTTTTAAAACAAACAACTCATTTTCGAAGCCAGTTAAACCAGAAGAACGTTTAGCATTTGTTAAAGGAAGAAATTTTTTTTATTATCTACATTTTTTTTAACTTGCTTTCATTACAAAACAAAAGTCTAAAAAAAATAAAAAACATAAGCTGAGGTAACAACAAATTAATAATGATACGAACTCGTTTTAATCGTTACCTTTTTAAATTTTTCCCTTGAGAGAAAACAGTGAGAAGAATCGTTTTTGAAACTTGAAGCGATAGGAAAAAAAATTAAAATGTCCATTTCCACTGAGGGGGAATGGAATCATATAACAACAGAATTTAAAAAGGGGAAAATTTTTCCCAAAATTTCATCGGTGCGTTGGACGGAAAGCAGTTGTTACCAAAGCCACACATAGCGGTTTAAAATATTTTTGCTACAAGAAAACTTTTTCAATTATGTTTCTCGCTTTAGTTGACCCCCTTAAAATTTCAATAGTGGATATAGGAGGGTAGGTAAAAATTCAGACGGGGGGGAAAATCCAACCTTGGAAAAGCATTGACAGATAATAAATTGAATTTACCTGTGACAACCCTTTTCCCAAAGGGCTGAAGAAATTCTACCTCATGTTATAGTTCGTCAGCATTTTTGAAGGCATTAATGAGACTTTACCTGGTAATCAAAAGAAAAAAAAAAATCAATTACAGATTGAGTAGAGCACGTCGCGAAGTGAGAATGCCTTTGGGGTATTTAAAAAGGGTTTTGTATATAGAGAGACGTTTATCAATGTCCCTGAGCATGTAAAAATTGTAGTAGCGCTACGGGTTTGAAAATTTTCTAATCAATAGCTCGCCAAACTGGTTATATGAAGAATCAAAAAGTCTTTTAAAAGAGGGATTGAAAATTTACGTCCAAGGGAAAATGCAAAAATTGCACTGGAATTCGGAAAAACCAAAAAAAATATTTCCTATCAGATAGGGTTCCCCCGTGGCAATAATGTTTGCGGAAGGCTTATAATTAAAACAATAATTAGTTATTATATTATCCTTTTTACACTACTTTTTTTATTTTAAAAATTAAAGGTACTCCCAGATTGTTTCAAATTTCTCCATTTCTGCCATTATTTTTTCTTTTGTTCTCACATGAATCTTGATTCCTTATCTAACTTTTGTATTGTAACAATGTTAATAATTCTTCATTTTTTAAAAAAAAAAAGGGGGGGAATTCAAATTTCCCCTAAATTTCGTACCAGGGCCATGGTTACTGGGGGGGGTCGGGCCCTTTCCCTTTCATAAATTGGGAAATTAAGGGTTTTTCCTCGCCCCCTGAATCCACAACCGTGGAGGGTTCCTTTATTCTATGATAGGGGATTTTTGCGATGCGAGCGACCGGCCCTCCGCCTAGTGGACGCTTAGCTTTACGTTTGTCCGCCGCAAAAAGGGGAACTACGCGACCTAATGGAACTATTGAAAGGGGGCATACGCCCACATTGTCCTGTGTGGCCCTTGGTCAGAAAAGTGTCAACCGCGCCCTAGACTAATAAAATTAGGGGAAAAATAAAAAAAATTTCTAAAAGTATTTTTTATCGTGTACAGGCTTTTTTTCGTTGTCCCCCCGGGGGCACGATTTATTAATGAATCAACAAATATACAGTCCCGTAGGCCTAAAAGTAATATATTATGTCAGTTATTATTATAACCCATAGAATTTCGTAACTTCGGGTAACTCATTTAACAAAAGCGTGTCCCCAAAAAAGTCATTTTTAGATACTGGGGGAACAAAATTTATGGCGGTTTTTTTTTTTTTTCCGTCAAATGAAACCGCTATTGTAAAAAGGGTTTTTTTCCCCCAAATTAAATATAAACATAGGGGTGATGTAAACAGAAGTTTACATCAAAAATACAGATTACGGGTTTGATGGTAACCCTTAATCATTTTAAACCAAAAATAAACACTTTGGTAAACTTCAAACAATAACAAGTTAGATACTGTTTGTAAAGGCACATGTTTTTATTAGTAACTTATAACAACAATAATGTATTAATTAGTATTATTCATTTAAATCAAACTAAGGCCATTGTTTAGCTTAATTAAATATTTCATACTTAAATTTTTAGTTTATAAAAGTAAACTATATTATTTATAGGAGAAACAAAGATGAAAAGATCATACTAGTCAAGAACTTGTGGCTCTTCTACTGTTTTGCAGCGTCCAAAACGGGTAAAAATTGTTGGATATTTAAATCCATTTTTGCATATCCCCGGTATCATATTACTGGGAACATGGGCACATTTGCCAAGTGTTCGGCACCCACTTTGTTTGCAATATGTACCCGTGGATCACCATTTTTTGGGAAATTAAAATATATTCATTATTTTTTTC
>JAHBCN010020249.1:0-15344 GCA_019359885.1 Listronotus oregonensis
TATTGCGAACTGTCCTAGTACCTCAACCTGGCGTGCTTCGTCTAAAACCCTTTCATTAGTATTTTTTCTTGTTGCATACAGATCCAGTTTCTTCAAACTTACGCACCAATTCCATTACATATTTTATGCCCCCGTTTTTATTTTGATGCCTCTCATTGAATACTCTGGCGGTTCTACGCGCGCATCGATCTTCGGGCCCCATAATAGGAAAATTTTTTTCTATTCTCTCTGCTAGAAACACCCATTTTAAAATAATTTCTTAATTTTAAACTAACAATGTCAAAAGGGGCAATCTAACAGTAATATTTAACTGGTTCCTAAAGTCTTAAAAACTTGTGCTTTGCAGTGTTTTGCTGTAGCAGGTAACACAAAAAATAAAAATTGGAATGAATGCCACTAAAATAGTCTGCGAGGAATTTCAAAACAAGCTTGTCTCGCCAATAATGGCCACATTTTGAGCATTTGATAAAATAAATTATTTGAACACGATAAACTAATTAACACCATTTTTACTTCTAAGTCGCTTCTACGCCCCAATCATTTAAAGTTTCTTAGTACTGTTGGATGGCAAATTTCATGCCGCTTAAATGATGTGTCCCAGGGGTTGCCATTTGACATATCAAAGTGAGGTTAACGGGAAAGGTTAGGAGGTGACCAATAAAATTTTATCAAATAGAAATTAAATTTTTCCCCTGTATATCTAAATCGACGTGTTTCTTTTTGTTTTTTTGGTGAGTGTTTTTTTTAAAAGATATTTAGGGTGGTTCGTTTTGAAATGAAAGCACTGTATAAAGCTGGATTACTTACCGAAGAAGAAGATTTTAAAAAGTTAAATATTGTGTTTTAATTTTGACCATTTTGAGTGTGTAAATAAATAAAAAATATTATCGGTATCTGAAATGTCGTATCAACACAGCCCTTATTTATGAAAAAAAATAAGGTATTACGAACAATTTTATCCTAGTTTTTTAACAGGCGCCTACTTGATTATTAACATGTTGATTTAAATTTCAAGGGCCATAAGAGAAAAACGTACTGACTTATCCCATACAGAATTTATTTCAATATCAAAAACGATAGTCTACTATAGGAAGCCCTATATACAGGGTGGCCCACCACATTCGCCTCGGTTTTTCTACGAGAAATAAAAAGAGTTTGCAAAAAACTTTTAGCACAGTCATATGTTGGTCTGTGGGGAGCATATTTTAAAATTATTTTGAAATATACAGGGTGACTAAAAAGAATACATATCAAAGTTATATTTTTCTTATGGAACACCCCATTTTTTTATTTTTAAAAATACTATAGACCAAATAAAGGTAAGTTATTGTTATAATTCCTATACCTAAAACTGACCGTTTTTGAGAAATTTAGATAAATTTAAAAATACAGACCATAATTTAAAAATTGTTTACACCCTGTAACATATAAGGAGCTGCTCGTAATTAAATTTACTGCTTAGCTTAAGGGTTTTAGTTAGCTATTACATAGAAGTTTTAGCTTAATATTATACAGAGTGGTGAAAAAAATTGCCTAAAAATTTGGACTCACATTTTATTAAATAACTTCCTAAAGTTAAATGGAACACCCTGTATTTAGTGGCCTATTTTGACGCAGAACTAGATTTCCTTTAAAACTATATTAGGGTTTCCTATACCTATCTCTTTTACTTTTTACGCAAAAGACTTATTTGACTTATGATTTATTTCTTTATCTTAAAAATGGAACACCCTGTACAGTATAGGATGACGCCTGTTAAATACCTTTGGGCATACACTGTTAATGCGAATAAACATATTTCTTGACACTCACCGATTACCAAAATCATTTCAACTTCCTTATTTTAACTAATTAAAATGTAACGAGTATTCAAAACGATTATAATTTTAAACTAGCTTAATCAATGATAATCGTTTGATTAGCAAGTGTCACTGTCAAATATTTTTGTTTGCAAGTAATAATTAATGTCATCTAGGTCAAGGCCTACTATTATTGAAAAATATAAATATAATCGTACCTTTAGTGATAGTCATATTAAAATGTATGTTTTTATTGACCCCATTATAATATTATTTTGGGATTTAATTTACCATAAAGTCCAATACATTTGCTAAGAAACCAGGGCATTTTAACATATTTCGTTCCAACAATAATTAAGATAGGTTTACCTTTTACTATATTTTGATCTTCCTTTTTAAGAATGCTTTAATATCTTAGAAATGACAATAAATTGGAGTTTTTGCTTTTGCGTGCATTTTGCTTCAGATACATCTTATTTTCAAAAATTTAAACTTGTGCTTTTAGCGAATCTACGTGGTCCTTAATAAAAAGGTGTTTTAATTACAGTACAGGGTGTTCCATTTTTAAGATAATGAAATTATTCATAAGTCAAATATAAAAACGTCTTTTGCATAAAAATCAGAAGAGATAGGTATAGGAAACCCTAATATAATTTTAAAGGGAATCTAGTTCTGCGTCAAAATAGGCCACTAAATACAGGGTGTTCCATTTAACTTTGGGAAGTTATTTAATAAAATGTATGTCCAAACCTTAAGGCAATTTTTTTCACCACTCTATATAATATTGAGGTAAAACTTTATGTAATAGTTAACTTAAACCCTTTAGCTAAGCAGTAAATTTAATTACGAGCAGCTCCTTATATGTTACAGGATGTAAACAATTTTTAAATTATGGTCTATATTTTTTAATTTCTCTAAATTTCTCAAAAACGGTCAGTTTTATGTATAGGAATTATAACAATAACTCACCTTTATTTGGTCTATAGTATCTAAAAAAAAAAATATGGGGTGTTTCATAAGAAAAAATATAACTTTGATATGTCTTTCTTTTTTGGGCCACCCTGTATATTTCAAAATAATTTTAAAATATGCTCCCCCCAGACCAACATATGACTGTGCTAACAGTTTTTTGCCAACTCTTTTTATTTCTCGTAGAAAAACCGAGGCGAATGTGGTGGGCCACCCTGTATGTATAGTGTACTTTATTAGTGACACCGTAGTAACTGAGTTTACTGTCATTTGTTATAATTGGTAATTTAAATTTTAAACGCGATAAAATACAGTTTTTCTTATCCGCCATATTCGTCGTCTTTGTTTAAAGAATTTTTCTCGGAGTCATCTAAAAGTGTTTTTATCTAAATATTCGCTTGAAGAGTTGACAATCGATTAACATAATGAATGGTCAATGAATTACGTTAATTAATTTTATTGGTCTTTTCTGATTTTTTCCACAGATACGTCTCTTGAACGGTTTTTACGTTTGTAATGACAGTTATTCAAATTAAGACATTATTGTTGGCGTGTTAGAGAGGCTGCGTCTAATGTTATGCTATTAAGACCGTAAGAATTAACATACACCAGCTGTTTGCGATGGGTTCATGCTGAATTATTTTTTTATCAATAATATAAATCACTTGTAATCTACTTAGATTTAGAATTATTGCCCCGAGAGGAACATTTTTTTAGGCGGCAAAATATGGTGGAATGCTCCCACGACAATTGTAAAAATTAGTATGAGTTTTAATATCAGCACACTCTGAAAACATCATACATACTATTTTTGGCATGAGTTCTCAAACGGTTTTTGAGATAACGCAAAAAGGTTATAATTTTTAAAATCGATTTTTCTTAAAAATTATAATAGATAAAAATATGTGGCCAACGGCAGTCTTCTAAGAACTTTTTAAAAAATATTATAGATTTTTCTGACCTTTCCACAAGTTTTAAAATGGTCCAAAAAAATGAAAAAATATTTTAGGGTTTTTTTTGTGTTTAAATATACTTACACCAACCAATAAAATTGTGGATACTCCTTATAGTCCACAGTACAGGCCCCCCCTGGCAAGTTGATTACCACATACTTTATAATTCGTGAGGAACTTCGTTTCGACGAGTCTACCACACTTTTCCTCTGCGACTTTTCTCGATTCCTCCGCTTTCCGCTCGAAAAAGCCCTATATTATGGCGATTTCCCAAGGTTCTAAAAAGTCACGACCACAACTTTTTTTAGCTAAAGTTACTGCAAATTTTGTTGAAAATGTAATTTAAACTTGTCCGACAAAAATTTGTCCGACTTTTTCATGTCTACCGCTTGAAACATGCCCAAATGACAGGGTATTGAAAACCGATCACCACATAGGTAATTTTTGGTAAAATTAATTGTAAATAATTTATAAAATACCATTTTATGTTTGTCCGACAAATTTCAAGCCGCATTTTTTCAGTCCGACAGCTGGAAATTGGAATTTTGAAGGGGTATAAAAAATCGTTGACCACAAACCTAATTTTCACTTTTTTTTTTAAATTTATTGTAGAAAATAGTGATACACCTGTCCGACAATTTAGTGTCCGCCTTTACCTTCAAAAATAATAAAAACTACATAAACATAATTTTTGCAGTGTTCCGTAACACCTCGTATTAAAACACGGATCCTAGATTAACACCTTTTCATTGGAAATCAGGTTCACAAAAGTTTCTATGGTAACAACAATGCAACGTACACTGTAACTGTCTCGGGTTAAGTACAGGGTAGGTCAAAAATATAAAAATTGTACAGGAGTAAAGTACCCTTATTTAAAAAATTCAGCAAAAGGTTATAAAGAAAAGTTCAGAATTAAAAGTTATGCCTCAATACCAAAACATGGCCTCCTAAGATTTTTTTTTTTTGAAAAACCTTTAAAATTTTTCAATTTTTTTTTATTTACCTTAAACACTCTCATAATTTATTTTAAATCAAATTAATTTCGCATAATTTTGTTCAAATTCAAGCATATTTGTAACATTAACAAAGATTTTTAATTTTTTAAGGAATCACAAACTTCATGTGTGTTGCAACGTTATTAAACACAACTTTAAAATTTTACAAAAATTCTTTTTAAAAAGGTAAAACATTAGCAATGATAAAATGCATATTAAAAAACGCTCTTTAAACTGCAAAAATTTTATTTTATATATTTATTAAAAAACTGTACAAATTAAAAGACATCATTAAAAAACCTACTAAAATTATCGCGGATACTCATGAAAAAAAAACAAATGAGGGTTAAAAGTAAACATTATGACGGTTTGGTGACAATAATTTTTCTTTCTTGAATAATTATTCTTCGCTTATTAAGTTTATTTGATTTCAAATGCATCCTCCAAGACAGTTATTGTTAGCTGAGAAGGCCGAATTAGTTTTAATATGTAGAGATAACTATAAATCAGTACGTAAAGCAGCGAATATATATATATATATATATATATATATATATATATATATATATATATATATATATATATATATATATATATATATATATATATATATATATATATATATATATATATATATATATATATATATATAATTATAATTATAATTATTTATAAAATAAAATACTTTATTGGCAATTATAAATATAGTACAAAAGTTTTACGAATTTTTTTACTTTTTTTGTCGGACTAACGATTTGCGGATATATTTTGTCGGACAATATATTTTTCTTTAAAAATACTTTTCTTTCGTGTGTTATTTTTGTCCGACATGTGGTAAACGATTTTTTATACCCTAGTCAAAATTCCAATTTCTAGCTGTCGGACTGAAAAAATGCGGCTTGAAATTTGTCGGACAACCATAGGATATTATTTTATAAATCATTTACAATTAATTTTACCAAAAATTACCTATGTGGTGATCGGTTTTTAATACCCTGTCATTTGGGCATGTTTCGAGCGGTAGACATGAAAAGTCGGACAAATTTTTGTCGGATAAGTTTAAATTCACATTTTTAACAAAATTTCCAGTAACTTAAGCTAAAAAAAAAGTTGTGGTCGTGACTTTTTAGAACCTTGGGAAATCGCCATAATATAGGGCTTTTTGAGCGGAAAAGCGGAGGAATCGAGAAAAGTCGCAGAGGAAAAGTGTGGTAGACTCGTCGAAACAAAGTTCCTCACGAATTATAAAGTATGTGGTAATCAACTTACCAGGGGGCCTGTACTGTGGACTATTAGGACATGTACTTTCATTACGAAAAAGCGGATTAAAATTCAAAAGAGACTTTTTGAGTAATAAAAAAAATAGAGAAACTTGCTAACCCAGTTGCCTAACTCTCAATGTATTCTTTGTTTCAAACTCAAAGTGTTTTTTTAGAATATACATAAAAGTAGCTTTTCGAGTTCAAAAATATGCTTTTTCACAGGACTGCGTTTTCTCTCTCGTTACATACGATATAGGAGGGTGGTCTGAAAAGTTTCCGACCTCAACGTGAAGATGTTAAAACTGCGCGTCCATATTTGGACGCGCAGTTGTTATGTAACAGTCGTTTGAGTGAGTTGATTTGAGTGTTTTTGTAAAAATAGTCAAAATCGAGTATCAAGCTGTTATTAAATATTTGTTTTTGGAAGGCAATATGTCTACGCAAATTAAAGATGAGTTGGATTTTATGTATGGAGACTCTGCACCATCATTTACCACAGTAAAATTTTGGGCAGCAGAATTTAAACGTGACTGTTATAGCTTGGGAGACGATGACGGTTTGGGACGCCAAAAACTGCAACTACCGACGAATACGTCGCCAAAATTCACCAAACAACTAACCACAACTAACCAAACGGTGTTAGATGATCGCTGAATTAAAGGGAGAGAGATAGCAGAGGTTATGAACATGTGAAAAGGCGTTTGTCACATATTAAATGAACATTTAGGCATGAGAAAGCTGTCCGCGCGTTGGTTGTCGCGTTGGCTCACGTTAGACCAAAAAAGTGTTCAAATAAACATTTCCAACGCTCTGTTACAGTCCAAACAGTGGACTGCAATGGGGGAACCGGCTCCAAAAAAAGCAAAATCTTTTTTCGGCTGAAAAAGTGATGACTATTGTTTGTTGGGATTGTCATGGAGTTATTTTAATCGATTATCTTAAAAAAATCATTACAGGAGCATACTACGCATCATTACTTGACAAACTGAAGGCAAGAACTTACGGAAAAATGGCCACATTTGCAGAAAAAGAAAATCCTGTTTCACCAAGACAACGCACTGTCTCATACCTCAGCGGTTGCCATGGCAAAAATCCACGAATTACGGTTTGAACTACTTGACCATCCGTCTTACTTACCAAATCTAGCTCCAAGCGACTTTTTTTGTTCCCTCATCAAAAAATTGCGCTCGGAGGACAGAGATTTTCGTCAAATAAAGAGGCAGTCACCTTCGTGAACAATTATTTTGCGGAGAAAAACGCCGAGTACTGTTTGGACGGGTTACAGAGATGGAAGCATCGCTGGGAGAAGTGTGTAGAGTTACATGAAGACTATGTTAAAAAATAAAATAAAAAATCACAAAAAATGTCTTCTATCTTTGTTGGGTCAGGAAGTTTTCAGATCACCCTCTTAGATCTGGTGTGTTGTAAGAAGTTTATTTAAAATTATTTTTTCTACGAGCGTGCGAAAAAGTCCACTTTTCCGCATGTATTTGAGTGCGCAAAGTTGCACTTTTCCGCACGGCGTGCGGAAAAGTGAACTTTTTTGCACGCCGTGCGGAAAAGTAAAACTACTCTAAAATCTTACAGGTAAGCAAGATTTATATGTATTTTAGTAATTGTAGGCTATTTCATGCAATATACGAAGCCATTGCAAGTTTTAGTTTATTCTCTTTTTTGTTTGTTACTTCGTAATTTTCAATATTTCAATTAAAACACAAAAAAACATTTTTTAATTACCCTGTATAATAATAATAAATGATTATGACAAGTCAAGCAACAATATGTAATCTTGGTGATTTTAACACATGTCAGATTTTTTCTTCGTTTCCATATGAACAAGCAATTGCACAAATGAATTTCAATACAAACAAGCATTTTTAATGAAAAGGCGTCATAGTATCTTTTTTTTAATTAAATAAAAATCCGACAAAAATAATTATTTAAAATGAGTAGTTCCGATGAGGAGCTACCAGATTCTATCCTGGATGCAGCAAATACCGTAAGTTTGAATTTATTACCAGCAAAATCTCGTGAAAATATGAGAATCAATATTGTCATTTCGAAAACTGGTGCTCCAGCAAGGGGACAAAAAGTTTTAAAGAAGTAGTGTTCTTGGCCTATTTTGCGGATTTGCAAAAACATATAAACCTAATACTTTATGGAGTAAGTACTCTATGTTAAAATGTGTCCTCAAAGTGAAAAGGAACCTTGATTTAAGTTCATATTTCAAGCTAACATCACTACTTAAACACCAAAACGTGGGATACCGGCCAAAAAAATCAAAAACTTTCAGCAAAGAAGAAGTTTCAAGATTCATGAAAGAAGCACCTGATAATATTTACCTTCTAATAAAAGTTGCTACAATTTTTGTACTAGCCGGTCCTTGTAGGAGAGATGAACTTACAAAAATAATGATTGATAAAATACAGGATAATGAAAATTTGATAGTGGTGAAAATTCCTGACAGTAAAAATAACACTTCCAGAATCTTTGTAGTGTCCGATGAAACAAATAACGGACTTTATCTGCAATTGTACCGTAAATATGCAAATTTGCGAAACCATGCATACCACCAGACGTTTTGTCCAGATAAACAAAGGAGCATGCCAGTACGCAATTGCTGGGAATACCTTAATAGGTAAAAGCCTTCAGAAATTGCTGCATGACTAAAATTAAATCCAGAAGAGTCACTGGACATAGTTTTCGTCGATCTCTGCGACTATGTTAGCGGATTTTGGAGAAGGAATTACCAATGTCAAGCGACTTGGGGGCTGGAAATCAACGGCTGTAGCTGAGAGCTACATTGATGAATCCACAAATCGAAAAAGGATATGTCGAATAAAATATTGACCATGAACAACTCCCCTCCTGAGCTAAATCAACCTTCATCAAGCCGTACAATAAGCGCTTCCATAAGCCACCCGCTAAATGAAATTACAGGTTCTGCAATTAATTTACAACATGCTAATAACTGTTCTTTTGTTGTAAATGTTATCAACAAATAATTTCCCCATTTAAAAAAAATTTTTGATTGTTTCAGATTAAACATTTTAAAAAAAATTCATTGCTTTAATATTGGTATTATCTGACGCTCTGGGAAAAAAAATTTAATTCCCCTAACGCTTGCGCAAAGTGACTTTTCCCACTTAAAAAAACACGGCAGTCGCGTAAAAGAAAAAGTATCATTTTGCCTTTTAGGAAAATAACTATTTTAGAACTACAGGAGATTCGTAAGTTTTTTATTTAAAAATTTGTTGGTAAAAAAGCTTATATTTCTTTTTTATTAAACCTTAGTCTAAAATATTTCTGGTGATATTTATTAATTATTTACTTAAAATTTTTTTTGTTTAATAAGTTAAATCTTAAAATAAATTTCTTTTAGGGTTTTTTTAAAAGACTAAAACAACTTACATCAAAAAAAGGTTAAATTATTGTAAACATATGGTTTTTTTGGGTAAAACGTGGTCATTTTAAATAAAAAACGAAGATATTTGTGTTGTCGTCCTTTTAGTATTCTTATAAGAGTAAGACAAATTATAGTTTTCTTAAAAACAAAATTTTTAAAATTTTTCAGTACATTGTGATTATTCGTAAATACTTATAGAATCCTCGTATTTATTAAAAACCAACGCTAGATTTGATAGGCGTTATCGTTTTTTCTATTTCTATAATAACGACATCTCCCTAACCACAATCATAAAAGTAATATCTAATGGTGAATAGTTCTACTTACTTAAATAAAAAATGTCTACCGGTCAGTACAGTTACCTTTAAAAATAGATCCACTTTTCGTGGTCTGTTTATATACATGTTCTTGCTGTTTATTTTCTGATTTGGTCGGAGATATCTTACGGTAACAATGGATCTATGTTTGTAGAGACCGTACATAAAAAATGAAAGGGATTTATACTTAGGAGTACTAGTGGTGTCCATACAAATATGATATATTGTTTAGCATTCTTGATTTCGTGGTTTGTAAGGAGGTTGTAATGTTCGGTCGACTATTATTAATATTATACAATTTGTTAGGTTACTTCAAAACATTTTAATTTCTTATGGCCGGTTGCACCAAAAGCATCTTAAGTAGACCTTTATTAAAAGCTCTTAAAATTAAGGGTAATTTAAATTGTTTTCGCTTTCACCTTATATTTTTATTGCAACAACTAAAGTACTTAGAAAGATGGCAACGTTGCATCGTTCTTTTTTGTTGTTGGCCTTTACTACGCGAATAATCAGAATTTGATATTAGATCTTTCCTTTTTACTTGTGTATCATTGAATGATAGCAGTAATCTGACTTAATCTTTGTAAAAAATTTAAAAATTTTTTTTTTTCATTTTATAGACAATATAATAAAAATCAGTTATTAGTTTGTATAAAAAAAGATAAAAGGGGGCCTTTCTTTACTGCCATGGAAAGGGAACAATTATTGTCAATATGAAATATAAACACAAATACATAATTAAAAAAAAAAAATTATTATTTTATGTGAACAAATTTAAATGTTCCTAGTTTACAAGTAAATACTTAAAATTTAAAAGCTAATACAAACTTGTTATGTTAAAACTAAGCTCATCTTGATTTGCTCAAGTAGCTGAGCAATGTGGGCTTCTTAATTTGAACCTTTTGAAAAATGTAAGATTATCCATCTCGTCAAAACGGTTCCTTTTAAAAATAACAGAGCAATGTCCAAAAAGAATAAAAAAGGTAAATAAACCTGAAAAATGCCATAAGTAAGAAAAAAATTTACTGCTTCTACATTTTCTTTGGAAATCTAATTAACATCGCTTTTAAAATATCACAATCCCAAAAAACCATTGTTTAAAAACTTCGTTTTTCATAATTTATTTTTATCAAATTAATTATTTAAAAATACAAACGAAAAATAAATTAACAAAACAAAATATTTGTCAAATGTCAACTTCAAATTACTTAAGGGATATTAAGTACAGAAAATCCTACACTTAAAGTTAAGGGAATTAAGGACCAATTTCAGCTGGTGCGAAACATTTAAAACAAAGGGGGAGTTAATGCTTAAGAACAACTTAAGTGTCGCAAAAAGTGTTGGTGCAACCGGCCATTAGATTCTTTAGCATTAAGATGCCGACAGCTTTAGGAACTATATCACCATTAGGCAAATTTCACATTTTTTTCTAATTGTATTAAATTGTTTCCAATACCACTTTAAAATATTCTGTATACTTTCTTTGGAAAAAAGATATCCCGTTTTGCTCTAGCATATAATCAAAATCAAAAATTTAAATTCTACTAAAAACGCACTTTAATGCTATGACGTCAGTAATCCCAGATATTCGACGATATTAACTTAACCCTAGAACTACAAACCCATATTTTTACCTGTAAACTTTTTTTTTTTATCTTGAGACAGTCCACGAAGGCTGATGCCTAAGTACTGACGTACCGTGGGTGTCTTTAGTGTGGTGAGAGGGAGTTTGTTCACACGGGACTTAAATTTTTGGAGATTGGGAGGAGAAGGAAAATCTTCTGCGGGCAGCAGGTTCCATAGTCTTGACACTCTAGGAATAAGGAACGAAGAAAGCGGGAAGTTCGGGGCCTCTCTAACTGAACTGTAAAAGGATGCATATAGTGATGAGCGAGACCGGTCTTGGTCTTGCGGTCTTGGTCTCGGTCTTGCAGCAAGACCAAGACCGAGACCAAGACCGCCGCCTTCTCGCTTGCAAGACCAAGACCAAGACCGAGGGTGCAAGACTACGCAAGGCCAAGACCGACCTGCAAGACTCTTGCTCTTTTGCAACTTTTTTAATTATAATATTCCATTTTCATATTTAATATATAGAGGTATTTCATACTGACATGACAAAAAATGTGTCAAGAACTGCCTAAAAAGGCGAATATTTTATGAGTAACAGTTTTTTATAAAATAATAATTAAATCGACCCACTTTGTTCTTTTATAACTTATTAAAATTTAACTATAAATTAATAACATGTTTCAGAAATAATAGGTTGTGACTTAATGGTTCGACAAAGCTCGATATCCCCAAAAACCCGGTTTACGACAGAAAAAAACTAAGTACAAAAGTTATAGAAGCTAAAAAATTACATACCTATTCCTAATGTTTTTTTAAAATTAGCTATCTAGTGATGCTACTTACAGGGTGGATCAAAAATTTCCAAAATCCAGAAATCCATTATTTTTGTGCTACACTGTAAGAAGAGGCATCAAAGATTGCTCCTTAAAACTAAGATATAAATGTAACAGTAATGATTCAATAAAAAATATATTTGTCATGTCATATAGGAATAGTTTTTATATAAATGGATTTTACTTTCAGTTTAGACGGAAAAGTCAAAACAATGACAAAAGTATAATGATGACGTCATTTTGGTCAAAACCGAGAATGATGATTAAAAAACCATGTACTTCGACATTGTAGCTATATGAAAGTTCAAGAATTTCCAGCAAAATATACAGTTAAGAATTTTTCAATTTTTTTCATAATTTTTTTTTTTTAGGTTAAAAAGCTAAAAATAAGAAAGTTTTCTTGAGTGGTAGTGAATTCTTTGAAAAATTCTAAAATAGAAAATAATTTGCAATAATTTTATATGCTTCTTCAAAGAAAATTTAAATAATTCTTATCACTAAAATGTTTCTATATGCCACTTAATGTATAAAAGCAGGTTGCGTCTCAATTTAATTAAAAATGAATAATTTAAATGTACATGTAAGGTTAAAATTGGTATGTTTTAAAATTTTAAAGCAAAAAAATATAGTCTTTATCTTTATTTATTTTTTAGTATTAAAAACCATATATTTCATTTAAGATTGCTTAGTTTAAATTATTACTAAAAAAGCAAGACCAGCAAGACTCTTGCAGCAAGACCAAGACCAAGACCAAGACTAGCCTGGTCTTGGTCTTGGTCTTGCTTTGCTCATCACTAGATGCATACAAGTTGCACTACGTGTTGCTCTGTTGGGAGCTGCCAGAAAGGAATTATACTGGCCAACTCCTCAGAGCAGAAGCCGTGAAAATACCTATAGAAAGAGCGACAGACCCCCTACAGCTCAACGGTGGGCAAAGAGGAAGCCTTTCTGTGAGCGTTGGATCATTAATAAGACGAACGGCTCTTCTTTGAATGGAGTCCAGAATGTTAAGTGTTGTAGGGGACGCCATTCCCCAGACATGAGAACAATATTCTAAAGAGGGTCTGATTTGGGATACATACAGAGTGTACAGATTGGAAGAAGAAATATTTTCTGGCTCGGAAGAGAAGTCAATCTTTTTGAAGCTGCCGAAGCTATGGATAAAATGTGTTTGTGCCAGTTGAGGTTATTCTCAAAAGTAACGCCGACAAGATTAAACGACTCTTTGTTCTGCAGAACTTGGCCGCTCATATGTTAGGGATGAGCATTTGCAGACTTTTTCGCGACAGCGAACATGACTGTGTTTTCGAGGCATTAAACTGAACAAGATTTTGGCGCCCCAATCCAAGATAAGTTTGAGGTCTTGTGAAAGAGATATCTGCATTGACCTGCGCTTGTTTTCGAAATCAGGATTACACAAACTACAAACTGGGGTAAATATTTACCCCATGGGATTTTTGCTCTTGAAATCATTTTCAAAAAATTATGAGTACTTCAGTTTTTTCGTTTTTTTTTTATGCCCAAGAGAATGGTGAAAAGCAAATTCAATTTTATCAAGATTTAGTTGAAACACATGAATGGGTAACAACCCATCTACTGACCAAAGGGCGAAGCATACTCCTTTTGAGATGGGTAAATTGTTCATATTTTCAATGCTTAATAAGGTATTAGGATTTTTAAAATTTACCTTTGACTACTTGTCTGATGAATCTGATATAGATCGAAACCGGTCTAGATTCGTTAGGTGAAATCTCTACAAAAGGATTTAAAAAAATAACTACACTAAGATTTAGTTGGTTTAAAATTGATTTAAATAGCTGATTGTACTAAAAAATAGTCAAAACGTCATTTAAAAAGCAAAAATTTATAACTATTTTTCTAAACAACCGATTTTCAAATTTCCAACGGGAATTCAAAGACCACATATAAGCCTAAAAAAAATACTATTATAATGTTTTGCTAAAATAGTCCTATTTGTTTGGGACTTTGAAAATTCAAACAAATTTCATTTAAATTGATGAATGATCAATGAAAAAATAAAATGAATATCCCTAATATAATGGTTTTTAATAATCTATGTTTGTGTCTCTCATGGAAAATATAAAAAAAGAGAAATTTAACAGATGTAAAAAAAACCTTGAACTTAATTATGGTATTGGTCTTCAGTTGATAATGTCACTAACTAAATTTGGATAGTAATTCTAAATTCATCTGGGGTAGATACCTATCCCGGTTTGTGGTTCTAGGGTTAATAATATTTTATACTACATGGGACTTCTTTATAAATACTTACACTTTATATTTCCTTCTTATTTTAATCTTTTAAAAAAGATGAAACCTAATCAACTTTTTGGCTTAAATTAGTTAAAGTTTTTAAAACGCCGATATTTCTTCTAAAAAAAAATTAGTTTTTAAAAAAATAAAACCCTTTTAAAATGTGGCCGTCCATATTTTGACCCATTTTTATCGCGAATAACTTTTGAACAAATAAAGATATCAAAAATGCGGTTTTCGCAAATTATTATATTTCTTTAAAGTTTATTCTCGTATCTTTACCATTTTATGTGACATTCCATTAGCTCAAAAACAAAATGGCCGATTTTCCGATATGGGAAAAATTTTTTATTTTAAATGGAACACCCTGTATATGTTTCAATATTTTTAAAATTTAATCTTTCCCCTTTAAAAAAAAGTAACACAAGCTATGGTTATCTTAAAAAATAACGCATTTATTGACCTCAAAAATTGACTGTATGTCGAATAGGAATATTATTTTAAAAAATTTTTTTAAAAGTCGCTTGTGGAAACAAAGTTATCTCGTTTTCCCTAACAGCAACAAGCCTCATTGTCACCATTGTTGGTCATTTTTGACAAGTTATTTTAATTAAAGGGGCAAAATGTTCTCGTTAAGCGAAAAAGGAAAATGTGTTATTATGTTTGCCGAAACCAAATCAGTAAAAAAGAAACCCCGCGAAGATTTAAAAACATGTTTAATAAAGCTCCACCCACAAAAAAAAATTTAATTAAAATCTGGTACAGAAAATTCTGGAGTACAGGATCTTTAGCCCGTAAAAAAAAATTAGTAAAAATGAGAATTTGCTAAATAAAACGTTACAAATTCTGGAGATAACTCAGGAAGATCCAACATTGTCAACAAGAAAAAACTCAAGTTCAGTCCATATTCCTAAAACTACAGTACAAGAAATCATGAAAAAAAAAACTTAAATTAAAGCCATACAAA
>JAHBCN010020250.1:0-15206 GCA_019359885.1 Listronotus oregonensis
TTTTCTGTTGTTTTGTTAATTAAATTTTATCTATTTTATTCGTACTAAACTCTTAGAATATAAGGTTTACTTATTTTTGTTCAACTGTACGCTATTAGGTTATTTTTGCTAGAAAGTGAACTTGGTGCTTTTAAGTTGGTGGTAAACAATGATTATCTGCCCTTTTTGTGATGATACCTATATGAGTTTAAAATTATTTTCAAACCACTTTAAATTAAAACATAACTTTTTTAGTAAGGGGTTTTTTTGTGTAAGCAAAAAAAATGCTTTAGGAATTTTTAAAGACTTATATTCATAAAAAAAACATATTAGAACAAAACATGCCGGTGACATGGAAATACCAGATTTGATACCTAATATAACATATCTTAAATCAAACAATGTTAAATTGTTGAACCAAAACTCTCATAATTTACTTGAAAGTGTCAATGCAAATAGTACCCGTTCAATTACATCACAAACAATTGAACGGAGTTTATTTAATTCATCCGTGTTCTTTCTGGCAAAATTATATAGTGACTATTCAATAACAAGGTCAAGGGTTCAAAAAGTTGTTTCCGATGTAAATATCATATTTTCAGAACCACTAGAAATGCTTAAAGAAAAAATCTTGAATCATATTCCAAATCATGAGAAAGATGAAATTGAAAAAATATTTTATACCTTAGGGAACCCATTTCAAAACCTACATTCTGAATTTTTGAGAGTGCAGCATTTGAGTAAAAATGAGTATTTTTTTCCTGTTCAAAGTTTACTTATTGGCCAAAGAATAAATGACAAAAAGGTTAATAACAAACAAATCTTGGATGTGACCGATTGTCATATTCAGTATGTACCAATTAGCCAAACTTTAAAAGCGTTTTTAGAAATACCAACAATTTTTTCGTCCATTATAACATATATTTCTAGTTTAACAAATGACGTAGGAATTGTTTATAACATTATGCAAGGTCAGCTTGTTGAAATAATGTATCTAAAAATATTAAGAACTGTATATGCTGCGCCATCTATGATCATTTTACTGTAGCCATGTATGTGAACTATTTCCTTTTGTCATTTTTAGAATAAAGTCAGTCTTGTTACAGTTTCACAGGAGAACTCATCGTCGTTTTATTTTCACCGGTTTACTCCCCAAATTTTAACAGGTTATGGGCCCAGGACGTTTGCAAGTGAGAATAAAGTGTTTACGCGCATAGTTCCGTTGTTACAGTAAAGTATAGACTCAGTTCTGCCTCGTAAATTGCGAAAGTGTTTCTTCGTGTTTAGCGTCGCGTAGACAGTGCCAAGATGGCGTCTAATAACTATCTCGCCAGTGTTCCAAAGTTGCAAGGCCGCGAAAATTATGAGGAATGGTCGTTTGCCATAGAAAATTTCCTCATACTGGAAGGCTTAAGTAAATGCATAGATGGAACGGAAACCGATAGTGTGCAAATAGCGAAAGCCAAGGCCAAGATTGTGTTATCCCTCGATCCTTCTTTGTATGTGCACGTGAAGGAGGTTACAACGGCTAAAGAAGTTTGGGACACGCTCAAGGACTTGTATGAAAACAAAGGATTCACAAGAAAAATTTCTCTTCTCCGTCACTTAATTTCATTAAGGTTAGAGAATTGTTCATCAATGGCAGAATATGTCAACCAAATTATCGAGACATCCCAGAAACTCGGTCGGACAGGTCTCAAATTGGATACGTCGTTGGTTGGAAGCTTACTTTTGGCGGGATTGCCTGATCGATTTGCCCCGATGGTGATGGCACTCGAGCATAGTGGGATCGATATTACCACAGAATCAATAAAGTCAAAGTTGCTGGATATGCAACTAGATGGCGGCACCAGTTCGACAGGTGGTGCATTTGTCGGTAAATTTGGAAACAAGAAATCTACACATAAAAACAATCAGAAGCGATTTGACAACCAAAATAAAAACAAAGATGACATAATTTGTTTTAAATGCAAACAATCTGGTCATTTTATGTCAAAATGTCCTCAATCAAACAAAACAAAGGTAGTGAAAAAGTTTGGAGTGAAAAACAAACAAAAGGTGTCTTTAATGTTGCTTTTCTCAGTGCTGATTTTAACAGTAATGATTGGTATTTGGATTCAGGAGCGAGTGTGCACTTAACTTGCAGGCAGGATTGGCTATTAAATAAAAGAGAACCTATGATAAAGGACATTGTGGTGGCGAATAATAGTAAAATCGCAGTGCAATCGAGTGGCGAGATTGATATTCTTACCAAAGTTGATGAAGAAAGCTTTGAGGTAAAGATCAAAAATGCTCATTATGTCCCTGAATTAACTACAAATTTATTATCTGTGAGTGAGCTTTTAGAAAAAGGCAATCATGTTGAGTTTGATCAAAAAGTCTGTAAGATTTTTAACACTGATAAAGTATTGGTAGCCCAGGCATTTTTGTGTGATGGTGTATATAAGATAGAGACTTCCAAAAGGTGCTTATTGACTGGACAAGCTGTTACTACTGGTGAAACATGGCACAGAAGGTTAGGCCATATAAACTCCAGTTATTTAGACAAGATGCGAGATGGTTTAGTGGATGGTATTAACTATAATGGTCAATTGAAAATTAACCTACAAAATTGTGAAGTCTGCTGTGAGGGGAAGCAAGCTCGGAAACCTTTCGGATGTTCAAGTAGTAGGGCAACTGGATTACTTGATGTAATACACACAGATCTAGCTGGACCCATGGAAACAACTTCCATTAGAGGTGCAAAATACTATGTGGAGTTTCAAGATGATTTCAGTCGTATGTCTTTTGTATATTTTGTCAAAACAAAAGCTGAAACATTCGAAAAATTCAAAGACTTTCAACGTTTAGTCGAAAAACAAATAGGGAGAAAAATCAAAGTGTTACGCTCAGATAATGGAGGTGAGTACATTAATGCAGAATTTGAAAGCTATCTTAGAAAACAGGGTATAATTCATCAAACATCTAACCCGTACACTCCTGAACAAAATGGGCGATCGGAACGGTTAAATAGATCTTTGGTAGAGAAAGCTAGGTGTTTACTATTTGACGCAGGTTTAGAAAAATGTTTTTGGACCGAAGCTGTAAACACAGCTTGCTACCTTAGAAACAGGTCTGCAGTGTCTAATATTCCAAAAACACCCTATGAAATGTTTTTTCATCATAAACCAGATTTAAGTCATGTACGAATTTTTGGTAGTACAGCAATGACCCACATCCCTAAGGAAAAACGCAGAAAGTGGGATAAAAAATCTGAAAAGTTAATTTTAGTTGGATTTTCTGAAACAACAAAGGGCTATAGGCTTTACAACAGAAAAACTGGTCAGATTTCTACAAGTAGAGACGTACATATTATAGAAAAGGAAAGAAACAGTAATAATATAAATCTCTATGTAGAAGAAAATTCAAAGATAATGATCCCGACAAAAATCAGGACTTTTCCTCTACAAATGGTGATTTGAGCTCGGAACCTGTCTCTGAGTACTTGGAACAGAGTTCAGGTGAGCTAGTATTCTCTGAAGAGGAGCTTAGCGATGAAACCTACATCCCTGAAGATGAATGCAGTGTCAGTCTTCCCGAAAATGTGAGAAAATCACAAAGAGTAAGAAAAACCAAAAACTTTGAAGATTTTGTGACCTATTTTACTTCAGTAGAAGAAGAAAATTCTGAAGAAAATCCAGTTTCAGTGGGAGACCCAAACTCGGTAGCTGAAGCTCTCGCAGGACCAAATCGACATAAGTGGAAAAGTGCTATGATCGACGAAATAAAATGTTTTAATGAAAATCGTGCATGGGACCTAGTGGACCTTCCAGAAGGTCAGACACCAGTGAAGTGCAAGTGGGTTTTTAAAGAAAAGATTGGTAGTAATAGTAGTATAACTTATAGAGCCAGGTTGGTTGCTAAAGGCTTTAGTCAAAGGCCAGGCATAGATTTCGATGAAACTTTTTCCCCAGTCGTTAAGCATTCGACTTTAAGATTACTTTTGGCATTATCGGTCCAACTTAAATTAAATGTTTATCATTTGGATGTTGTTACAGCCTTTTTAAATGGGAAACTGGAGAAACTGTGTTCATGGAAGTGCCAGAGTGTTTTAACACTGGAGTATCTAGCAACCAAAACAAAGTTTTAAGATTAAATAGAGCTATCTATGGGTTAAAACAATCCTCCCGGTCTGGTATAAAGAAGTTGAAAATGTATTAGTAAACTTAAAATATAAAAGAAGCGATCACGAACCTTGTATTTTTGTTAAGCGTGAGGATAGTTTTGTAACCATAATTGCTTTATATGTAGATGATTTTTTCATCTTTTCTAACTCTATGCAAGAATCGGCTTTTCTAAAACAGCAACTCGCTGCACGGTTTAAAGTTAAAGATCTGGGTGAACTAAAGCAATGTTTGGGCATGAGAGTTAGGATAGACAAAGATAAAAATAAAATTCAGTTAGATCAAGAACAATATATAAATCTTGTATTAAAGAGGTTTAATATGGAGGAATGTAAGCCAGTAGGCACGCCTATGGACAAAAATGTATGTTTTAATGAAACAGATACCACTGTTCTTAGAAAGGATCTGCCTTATCAACAGTTTTTAAAGGTAGTTTAATGTATTTATCGGTATTGACAAGACCCGATATTACCTTTGCCGTGAATTTTCTTAGCCAGTTTAACAATTGTTATACAGAATCACATTGGAAAAGTGCCAAGAGAATTCTAAGGTATCTAAAAGGTACAAAGACTTTATGTTTGCAATATGTCAGTGATGAATCAGATTTAATGGGTTTTGTTGATTCAGATTTTGCAAGCAATACTTATGACAGGAGGTCATATACCGGCTTTGTTTTTAAATTAGCGGGTGGTGCTGTTTCGTGGGAGTGTAAGAAACAAACTACTGTGGCTTTAAGCAGTACAGAAGCTGAGTATATGGCTGTTACTGAGGCTTCAAAGGAAGCCATTTATTTCAGAAATTTATTGTCAGATTTGTTAGGTATGGTTAAGTGTATTACCATTTACAATGACAACCAAAGTGCTCAAAAGTTAGCTGTAAACCCTATGTGTCATAAAAGGTCCAAGCACATAGACATACGCTACCATTTTATTCGAGAAGCTGTTTCAAATAAATTGGTTAATCTGAAGTATGAGATGAAATGCTAGCGGATGTGTTGACCAAAGCACTTTGCTTGTCAAAACATTCAAAATTTATTGGCGAATTAGGCTTGGAAAATAATATTATTTAGATAAGTGGGAGTGTTAAAATAATGTATCTAAAAATATTAAGAACTGTATATGCTGCGCCATCTATGATGAATTTACTGTAGCCATGTATGTGAACTATTTCCTTTTGTCATTTTTAGAATAAAGTCAGTCTTGTTACAGTTTCACAGGAGAACTCATCGTCGTTTTATTTTCACCGGTTTAAGGTCGATTTATACATATCCGTGCCGTGTCCGTTCCGTGTTATGACAGTGCCCGGCAAAAAAAACAAACTATGTACTCTTAATGAGTATATTTATACATTGGCGTGTTCCGAACGGGGCCCGTCCGTGCCCGGGCTGAAATTAATCCCAAACGATATTTTTGTTTTCGGCACTGGCGATGCACGGAAATGCATCGCATGCAACAATAACACATGGAGCTAATTGAGTTGTTCCAGGGAGAAATTGGTCTGGCGGCAAATGCAGACTGCCATTTTCTAAAGATTTGCCCATATTAGAGTGTTTAAGTATTCCTCCATCACTACTTTTACCGTACGATCCAACATCTACCATAATAAATTTATAATTAGCGTCAACCAGAGATAAAAGCACAATTGAGAAGGTTTTTTGTAATTGAAGTAGTTAGAGCCACTGTTTGGTGGGGCTTGAATTGTAACGTGCTTTCCATCCAATGCACCGAGACAATTAGGAAATTTGCAGCGGTTCCAAAATTCTGTACAAATTTCTCTCCATTTTTGTGTTGTCGGAATTGGCATAACTTCCGTTAGTAATTCGTCCACCAAAGTTTACATGTTTCGTGTACAATGTTATGTACTGTTGCATGGCCTAAACGATAACTAAAGGAAATGCTTCGCAGAGAGTTTCCGTCGCTAAATATCTGAAAAAAAAAGGGTTCTGTTCATTTTTAGTTAAATACAAGGTTGTTATGTTTAAAACAGGAGGTGATGTTTGTTTGTTGTTTTAAACTGTGTTTTAAATGATGTGTTTAAAACGTGTTTAAAACATTGTTTAAAATACACTGTTTTATTTTCTTATTTCAAACAATATGGTGGTAACCATTGACCAAAGATTGGTCGATATAGTAGATAATAGACATTACATTGGCATGAGAGGAGTAGAACATGCCAATAAGCCCTTAATCAAAGCTTTTAATTGAAATAAAAGAATTAACATATTTAACATACCGAACATGTTTCATGCATCTTTTAAGTAGTAAAGTAAGTGTAAAATTAGAATATGGAATTTGGTGTTTGATATTTTAATTCTTTTATCTAAGTTTAAAACTTTGACTAAGCTGAAATTTGCATGTTACTCCCCACATGCCAATGTAATGCTCTCACGTCTATTATCTACCACATACAATAATAATGGTTTAAACACATAATTTAAAACAACGAAAAAAAATCACCTCGTGTTTAAAACACGTTTAAAACATCTAGTTTAAAACATGTTTTTTTATTCTGAGAATAAAAAACAAGTTTAAAAAAAAACTGTTTTAAACAATAAAAAACACATTTTTTTTTAAATATAAAAAAACATGTCTTTTTCCAACCCTGATTAAATGTAACTGATAATTTTTTAGAGTGTAATATAAAAATACATATTTATTTTCAGGTAACGTTTGCAAAAATAGATGGCAGAATATACGCGACCAATTTAGAAAAAACTTGGCAAAGAAAGTGACTAAAAGTGGACAAGCAGCGGAAAAAATAAAAAAATATAAATATGAAGATTGCCTGCAATTTCTAATTCCGTTTTTTGCCGAGAGAGCCACTCTGTCTAATGTCCAGTCTTCGAATTCTGGTGCTCCTGTGAACACAATGCATGAAGAGACTGAAGATGAAGGAAGTCAATTACAAGCAGTGCAACCAACTACGGAGATTTTAGAAACAAGCAGGCCCACAGAAAATCAACCGCGTCCTGTAATAAAAACGCCGTCAGTTCCAACCAAAAGGAAACTCCCTGAGCAGGAATCAGCCTCAACTACTTTAATGAAATATATAATCGCTAGAGAAAATAGTCAGAAAACAGAAAATGTACATCCAATCGATGCCTTTTTTTCTGGACTCGCTGCCACTGTCAAATCATTTTCCCCATATTACCAACATTTGGCAAAAGGTAGGCTATTTCAAGTGGTGCAAGAATTGGAGGAGCAACAACTACATCGACCCATTGTCCAAAGTAATGTGTATAACGTATCACCTTTATCATCTCCATCGCCCGCTGGAACTTCATTAGATTATACCCATATTCATCTATGCCAACACCATCACCGGCTGGAACTTCGTCAGATTCTACCCATACGTTTCATCAGTTGCAGACATTTCAAGCCAATAACCATACACCAAATGAATCAACATGTAACTCTACAGCAAGCGATTATTTTCACAATTTTGAATGAAATTGTAATAATAATAAATAAAAATAAAATGGTAATTATAATTTAAAAAAGGGCTTTATTTCAGTACACAGATACTTACCTTAAACAAACAGCCAAACGTTCTCTGGCCGAGATCGGTATTTTCCAAAACGTAAGTTGCTTCTCAAGACGATATTTAATTTTATCCAATAAAATATTAAAGAGTACTGAGACATTCTAAAATATTCGTAAATTTTGTTTCATCGTCCAATAATTCTCTGTATATTTTGAATTCTCCTTCGGTTTGTCTTTTTTTCCACATAGGATGGATACTCCATCTTCTTTGTTTTCCTTTTTCTGCTCTTGCTCTTCCTCTTCATCAAGTAATAATGCCAAAACGGCGAGATCTTCTATCGAAGCCGCCATATTTCAGCTATCTTTTACACCGAAATATGTAATAATATTTTCCTCTCTCGTTCGGCCCGGTACGCACACTGTCACAAGGCGGTTATATATAAATATAACATTAAAAAGAGCCGGACTCGGCACTAACACGGAACGGACACGGCACGGATATGTATAAATCGACCTTTACTCCCCAAATTTTAACACAGCTGTGGTCCGAGATGAATAGCAAACATGCTTCCAAACTAATATTACCTATATTTTTATATTTTGATGATTTTGAGGTCGGCAACCTTCTTGGAAGTCATGCCGGTATCCATAAAATTGGTGCTTTATATTTTAGCTTGGCTTGTTTGCCCCCAGAATGCTCATCTCAACTTGAAAATATATTTTTAATTTCATTTCATTTTGCCAGTGATCTTAAACAATTTGGAATTAAGGTCGATGCACACACATCAGTGTCGTGACAGTGCCGTGACCGGCCCGTGATTTCACCGGCGCGCTCAAAATTATTATTGTAGGTATTTGAGCGAGTCTATTCACATCTGCCCGACGCACGACCGTGACAGTGCAAACAGTGCTGTCACCGGCACCGTACCGTGATCGTTAGATTAGTTCCTGACGATTTTTTTGAATTTTCACGGCCGTACAAATTGTGCATTTTGTATTCAACCATGAATGACGAGAAACTTATTGAGTTGGTCCGTGATTATCCCGTTTTGTATGACATGTGCAACTCAAAATACATGGACTCTGATTTCAAGAATGCTATCTGGAGGAAAGTAGGAGCAGAAATGAAAACAGACTGTGAGTAAAAATTAGCTGTATGTCTGGCCAAAGAATGAACACGAATCGTCACTATGCAATTCAAAATATTAAATATTATAGCCTGTATTTTTCTGAAGTCACATGTCCTTTCTTTGACCAAACAATTTGTATTCTAACTTTTATTACCAATAACGATATGATAATAATATAATAATTATGAGAACTAAAATATATTTTTCATATATTATTTTCTAATTTTGTTGGATATTTGGTAACCATGGGAGAGATCCAGCATCAGAATTGAAAAAATCAGTGAATGTTTCTCGTACGCGAAATGCATCTGTCGTTGCATTTCCTCCTTGCAAATGTAAATTTTGTAATGTGCGATTCTCGCTCGTCAGATCAATTTGCCAAGTAACGTAATTATACGTCTGACAGTCGTATTTTTTAATGAAATTGTGCAGCAAGCAAGTGCTCAAAATTATGTTATCTACATATTTTGGAAAGGCCTGAATTCTTCTATTGTAAAGTCTAAATTTTTGAACGAGAATACCAAAAGTGTTTTCGGATGTCCGCCTGGCACGACTTAAACGATAGTTGAAGTTACGCTTCCGATCATCAAGATTAGCCCCTGGATATGGTCTCATTAAGTACGTTTTCAAAGGGAATGCTTCGTCACCTACAATAACGTATGGGACCTGGATGTCTGTATTAGGTATGGTAGATCTTGGTGGTATATTCAAAGTTCCTTGTTGAAGTGCTTTTCCTAACTTTGATTTGGCAAAAACTCCTCCATCACTGTCTTTCCCATATGCTCCTACATCGACAGCAATAAAATTACAGTGAGCATCTACAAGGGCTAACAAAACTATCGAAAATGTTTTTTTGTAATTAAAAAACATTGTTCCGGAGTTAGGAGGAGCCTGAATAACAATGTGCTTGCCATCCATAGCTCCGATACAGTTAGGGAAATTCCACATTTCATAAAAATCAGTAGCGATTTTCATCCACATTTCCTGTGTCGGAGTTGGCATCAGTTCGTTCATTAGATGTGTAGTGATAATCTCGCAGGTCTCTCTTACAATTTTGTGAACTATACTATGCCCTAGACGATAGCTGAACGAAATTGTGTTCAGTGCATCTCCAGTGGCCAAATATCTGAAAAAAATACAGTACAGATAAAAAAATTGTACGTGATTATTTTGTTGTTTTTGTTTTGTTTATGACAAGACAAAGCCTATAATTCTTCTTTTTTTTTAGGGTCTGTATGTAAAAGTCGGTGGGCCAATATTAGAGACAACTTCAGAAAATCTTTGAATAAACAAAAAACTAAAAGTGGTCAACAAGCAACAAAAGTAAAGCCTTACAAATATTCAGAGCAGTTGAGCTTTTTGAAGAAATTCTTTGAGGAGAGGAAGACCACGACGAACATTGAGGCCGAAGTAAATATCGAAGATTCCACAGCTGAAACCGAAACTGAAGAGGTATCCGAGAATGACCAAAATACTCAAAAGGAAGACTGTACAATCTCAGAAGTTAACGATACCATGACTACACAAACAGAAAATCAAAGTTTTATGAAATCAACACCAACCATTCCACGAAAAACTCGAAGACTGTCAACACGAAATTCTACTCCTCCCCCTAAAACGGCTGCTGCTACAGTTATGGAGTATATTGTTGAACGAAATAAAAGTATGAACTGCCCACCACAAACGCAGCATCCTGTTAACGCTTTCTTAGCAGGAATAGCTCCAACTTTAAAAAAGTTATCCCAACAGGAGTGGCATTATGCCAAATCTGAAATATTTACTACTGTCCAAAGATTCGAATTTAATATGCTGAACAGACAACAACAGTTTGCTTCCTTAACGGGTCCTAATAAAATGTGTTCGACTGGACAACCTTCTCCTGCAGGAAGCTACCAGTCTTCATGGGATGGCCTCCAATCAAACTTATCTGCTAGTCAATCTGAGGAGAATGAAGCACCCAACTTAACACTACGGGAATATTTCCAAACCCTACCTTAAAAATATTCACGAAAAAATGAGTTTGAGATTTAAGTACTTTTTTGGATTTGTTTTTACAAGATTTTTCTAATAAAATGGATTTTATTTTTTGAGTTAGTTTTCAATAAATGTCACGGTATCTACATCAGATTAAAAAGAAATACTTACCTTAAACAAACAGCGAGCCTTTCTCTTGCTGTGATAGCTTTTCTCCAGTGTGTGTCATGCTTTTTCAAATGAACTTCTATCTTGCACAACAATAGGTTGAACGAATTTTCGGACATCCTAAAGTATTCAAAAAATTTTGCTGAATCGTCTACTAGTTCCTTGTATAATGTTATAAATTCCCCTTCCGTGCCTCTCTTTTGCCATGCTGGATGGACCCAGTGTCGTTTTTCTATCTGTTCTTCTACTTGTTCTTCCATTTCTTCGTCCAAAACCAGTGCGATCTGCAAAAGTTCTTCATCTGAAAATATTTCCATTGCCTATAAACTATACTGACACGGCACTGATGAAACACTGACCAATATGAATAGAAATCACTGTGAGTTTACGGCCGGTGAAATCACGGGCCGGTCACGGCACTGTCACGTCACTGATGTGTGTGCATCGACCTTTAAAGCTGTATTTAAGACTGTCATAGAAGAACTAAAATATTTATATCAAGAAGGGCTTAATGTAAATATAAATGGCAGTATAAGGAAAATCTATTTCTGTGTTAGCCGTATTCTTGGTGATAACCTTGGCATCCATACTTTGTTGGGCCTAACTGAGAGTTTTAGTTCTAACCATTATTGTAGATTTTGTCAAGTAAATAAAAGTATTGCCCAGAAGCAGACTTTGGAAATAACTTCCCTCTTAAGAAATTCCGTTAGACTTGGCTAACTTAAACAACGGCGTGACTGGTGAATGTATATGGAATAACCTTCCAAATTTTCATTTAATACAGAACTTGTCTTGTGATATAATGCATGACATATATGAAGGGGTTTGTCGATATGATTTGGGAAATATTCTTTTTCAACTTGTTTTTATTGATAAATACATATCCCTTGATGTAATAAATAATAGAATTAGATATTTAAATGTAAATAAAAATAAGCCACCATTAAGGCGCAAACAGACTATTATCACGTCACGTGAGCTCACATGCTATCACGCAAGGTCACGGTACAACCGAAATATCTGCTATTCAATTTATGCGTGTTTATAAATAGGTTTAAAAGTACACTACAGTCACCTCATGCAGCTCGCGGCAAGTTATACGTGACAGCACAATTTTGTTTCTGCAAATTTACATATTCGACACGCGTGATAGCACGATTTCAGAGTTGGGCGGCAGTGTTTTTAGTGCAGAAAGTGAAATTTTAACTGAAAATGGACGAAATTTTAATTGAAAATGTCAGACAACATGAAGTTCTGTACAATCACTCATCCCGTGACTATAGGGATCAGTTTATGCGACAAGAAGCCTGGGAAGAAATCGGCAGGGAATTAAAAATATCAGGTAAAAATTTAAGGTTTTATTGAAGTAAATAATTAATTAATCGTTAACGTGATGTATTCTTCCTCTACGAACGATGCCCATTTGCCAAGGTACAGCACCAGTAGGTGAATTAAAATATTCCTTAAAAGCCTCTCGAGTTGCAAAGGCGTCATTAGCATAGTTTCTTCTTAGCCATTGGAGATTCTGGAGAGCCGCTTCTGGTGATCGTAATGTGGCGATATCAGGTTCCAATGACTCTGAACATAACATGTTATGTAGGCAGCATGAGGCCAGTACAACTTTATCAACTAAGTAAGGCTGTATTTCCAAGTGTCTGCGAAACACTCTCCAGCGAGCAACCAAAATACCGAAAGCGTTTTCTACTACGCGTCTCGCTCGAGATAAACGATAATTAAATATCTTATTGGGTTCATTTTTCCCTAAATGAAATCTGCTGTACGGACGAAGCAAATAAGTTTTGAGTGGAAACGCTTCATCGCCAACAATAACATGTGGCTGTGGTAATCCGTTTATTTCGAGAGGAGCATTTTCAGGTACACCTAATGTTCCACTCCTGAGCTTTTTTCCGATGTCTGACTTCTCGAAAATTCCACCATCGCTGTTCCTACCATAAGAGCCAACGTCAATTGAGATGAACTTATAGTCGGCATCAACTAGTGCCAACAGGACTATTGAATGACTTCCTTTGTAATTATAAATTGTAGAGCCTGCATTAATTGGGCACTGGATATTAATATGCTTGCCGTCTATGGCAGCAATGCAATTTGGAAAATGCCATATTTGCTTAAATTTTGCAGCAGATTTCTTCCATATATCTGTCGTTGGTGCAGGCATTACAATAGGCCCCAAGTTTTTCCATATGGCATCGTAAACTTGAATTACTATTTCTCGAACCGTACTGAAACCTAGTCTATAGCTAAAGCCTATACTCCTAAATGAATTCCCTGTTGCAAGGAACCTGAAACAAAATTAATTAACATCATTTTGGTATTTCAGCGGATAAAGCCAAACAAATGTGGGAAAAACTTCGAAAATGTTATAATAATGCAAGGAATAGGCGTCTTTTAACAAAAAGTGGCCAGGCTACCAAAAATATACCCGCGTGGAAATATGAACAACAAATGTCTTTTCTTTTGCCCTATTTGGAAGGTCGAAGGTATTATTAAAATTTATTACTGACAAATTGTATTATATTGTGTTACGTTTTATACCCTATTAAAGAATTTTAATGAATTCTTAAAGTACCACCTAAAAATATTACCTACCCTTAAGAATGCGGCTAACGTAACATGTGCTCGCGACTGCTAGTCGGCGTGGGAGTGGGTCGAATCTTGACCAGGGCGCCACTAGTTTGTACCTATATAAAAAAATTAAAACCCGCAAACCCAAACTAGAAGGTCCTCGATATCAAGAATCCTTAAGGGTAATTGATAAAAAAAAAAATAATAATAAAAGCTAAATAAATAGGTTTGGTTGAGGTATTATAGGGCAATAAAACACCGTCTGCTTCTGTTAGACAATAACACATTTATTGGGCGCTGAGTTACTTGACCAAACGGTAAGTAAATGTCAAAAAAACGGTTTATAATGAGAAATTTTAAAATATGATAACTCGATATTAACACTAATTCATAAATTGGTCCATATGATGAAAATAAAATTTACAATGGAGCGTATGGCGTACATAACCTAGACTAAACCATACAAGGCAAGTATCCCATAAAAATAAGCCAATAATGGTCAGATGGTGTAATTTAAACAAGGCTTTGACACCGCAGAAAAGATTTTATTTTTCTTATTTTTCCCTTTAAATTCAGTAAATCACATTAGCAGGTCAGTAGAAGTCAGCCATTACATTATAATTTTCCATGTGCCTTATATGGGAAAGCTAGGCTACCGCTTTATAAGTTATATATAAGAAAAGTATTAAATAAACAGTCAAGTGTATAATACGATAAATTTTCAAAAAAAATCATAATACTTCAGGATCAAAGTAAGGTTCAATGTCAATAAGTTACAAAAATAAAAAAAAAAAAAAAAAATCAGATTAGGTAAACCTTGTACGCGTGTAATGGTATCGGGGAAAGCAGTATTACACCCAATATTTATCATTAACTTATCACTAATATTAAAAAAGAATCGCTAATAATAAGTCGACAATGCCGCAAAATAAAGAAACAGACATAGTTTCATGTAAAAAGGGAAATTGGGAAAAATTTTTAAAATAAACTGATTATTTTAAGAATTCAAATTGAATAATGTTGCAACAAGCATGACCATAATTGTTTAACCACTGCTAATTGCAATCTTAAATTAATATTATTGCAGCAAGTTAATCAAAATAAAACGCTGAAAGAAAAAGAGGAAAAAAAAAAGGCAGTAAAACAACGTAGGGCCCTCCGTTACCTAAAAAAAAATGGGGACAAAAAACATAACTAGTGATGGGACAATTCAAAATAAAATTAACTGGTAATTTGATTATTAAAACGTTTTTATCATTTGATTATTCAGACAATTTAAATTATGAAAATCCGATCATTGCAATAATTCATAATGGAATAACTGATTCTTAACAAAGCGTAAAGGCCCCTCACTAATTAAAAATGGAGAACCCGGCCCGATGTTCATTTAAAATATCATTTTAAGTCAGGGGAGTAACCCGTATGCACCCAATAATAAAAAAAAACTTATCTAAACATTTAACGCCACAAATCCATAGCGGCCCGGGACCCAAAACACCAGGGGGTCGGACCCCACAACCAGTGGGACCCCACGAACCATAATGGCCCGTACCCCCGGGGAGATATGAATTAAACCAGTAGTGGAAAAGATAAATCCAGAAGTGGAAAATAAAAACCCTAAAAGAGAACAACTTCTTAAATCTTTTGGAATTGGGTACCGACTTGGTACCAAAAAATGAATATTAAAATCCCAAAGCCTTTTTGACAAAATGGCGACGGCAAGGATT
>JAHBCN010020251.1:0-15268 GCA_019359885.1 Listronotus oregonensis
TTTTTGGGGGCTGATCACGAATCTAAAATTTTTTTTTTTCCCAACCTTTGGTTTTTGAGTTATGAGGCCTCCAAGGGGACTAACCTTAAAATGAACATTTTCTTAAAATTCCTCCTTCTTGAAACTGATTACCATCAAAAGGGAACATACATTAATGGATCACTTATATGTTAAACGAATACACTAAAATTTACAGAAGTGTATTGCTTATTTTTAGTAAAAAAACACCTCAAATAAATCCAGTTTTTATATCTTCACAGCTTAATTATAAATCAGGCAACCAGTTATACATCACATATCTTCTTAAAAAATTACAAAAAAAAGTGGATTTATTTAAGATAATTTTACTTAAAATAAAACAATAAATTATTAAATTTCAGTGTATTTTTTAATATATAAGTGCCAAAATTAGTGAAATTTCCCCATTTTTGGCCCATTTGTTGGTAATCGTTTCAAGAAGGGGGAATTTTGGGGTTTTAACCGCGGAGGCCTTAACTCAAAAAAGGTTGCCGGAAAAAATTTTTAATTTTAGATTCGTGACCCGGCCCCCAAAAACCCCCATATCAAAAAATTCATGAAAATCGGCGTGGTGTCCGTAAAGGAAATTTTCCGGAGAAAACCTTGTGCTGCTGTTGGTATTGAGAAAATGCCCAAAGGACATGCCTATTATTTTGTGAAAACCATTTTGATGTAAGTTTTTATGTTTTTTTCCAATTGAAACTATTTAGGTAGTCTGGCTGTTTTTAGTGTAAAGTCTAAAAAGCATTTCGCATTTTACCATTTCATTAAAATCGATACGATTATAAATATCGATGGTTCAAAAACAACTTTGGTCCATGTTGTTTGTTGGTTAGGGAAGTGGCGGGCTATTTAAATTACAATGATAATTAAAACTTAAATAGAAAAGTAAGGGGTTTGTATTTTTCCGTGTTATTTAGCAGGTTTTGCTTAATTGTGTTTCTACTTTTAATTTTTACACACAACATTATCAATATCAATTGAGTGAAAATACCCTATTCCGTATTGATAAGCAGATATTAAGTTAGTACCCTAAATATTCATTTGACTAAGGAATAAAAATTTTAGTTTTGTTTTATAAATATTGAGTTGTTGACGCTGATTTTGTTGTTTGTTTGTATCTATGTTGCTATGATAACACTTTTTCCCCCGCCGGCAAAAAAATAAAAAGTATAGCTTCAAGGAAAAAAAAGTGAAACATTGCAATCGCCTATACAGTCGAGAAATGACGGATTTACGTTTGACAAAAAAAAAATATAAATTGGCATTATATGGGGAGTATCAAAAATTTTTTCAAATTTTTTTTTGATTAATTATATCTTTAACCAATTGTTATTTTGCAACTTATTGGCGATACTTTTATCAACATAATATATTTAAGAAAAAAATATTTATATTCAGTTGGCACATGGCTAAAGGTCGCTTTTAATTCGGATCCCGTATTATCAGTTTCGCCCTTTGTTAAGTAAACCAAACTGAACTAACACTGATAAAGTGGTACAGGATTATTCATTTTAAAGTAAACAGGGTTTTATTTTTAAACTGTGCTGTACTTTTAAAACAAAACGAATATAGCCATTTCGTGTATTTTTTTTTCCGTAGAATTCAATAATCTAATCAGAAAAACTTTGAAACAAAAACAAAAGAGTTACAGCACGAATGACGTATTTTTTAAATAAAGTACCCCGTATATATTTTTTAAATCAATAGATAGATATTTTCACGGGGAATTCGGTGATATAAGGGTTGCTGCGTTTATTTCCTGCGGTTCTGCTGCAATTATCCAAAAACTGCGTTATACTCTAAGGATAGTTTCATCTGAAAAAACCTGGCTGCCACAGGTGCTTATTTGTCAAAGTCAAGAATTTTAAAAATAAGTTTATTACTTTTTGGAGTAGTTTTATAATGAGGATTTTATCAGAAAAACGGCTTCAAATTATATTATATGCTAAAAATGATATAATATCATATTTATTTCTAAACCAAGCAGCAAACGAAAAAAATTAAAATACAATACGAGGTAAAATATGGTGGTAATAAGAACACTGATAACAAAAAATGATAATATTACTAATAATTTAAATGTTTTATATAACTCCCGTTATTTTCGAAACCCCTTCTTAGCCTTTCTAAGGTTCCCGATATTATTTGAGGTTCTTGGTTAAGACGATAAATTTCATTTTACTTGTTTTTTCTAATTTCTTCCGTGTTTGTTTTCCCATTTTGGTAAACAACATTCTTCAAGTGACCCCATAAAAAAGTGTCCAAAATTGTAATATCTGGACTTTTAGGTGGCCATCTAATAGTACCATAACGTCCAATCCACTAATTGTATCGGCGATTGAGATACTGCACAACTTGACGAACAGCATGGGGCGGCGCGGCGTTCCGTCATGTTGCCAAATTATCTTACGTTACGTTTCGAGTGGCATTTCTTCTAAAATGTCCTTAATATCGTTTTCAAAAAGATTAAGATATCTTTCTCCAGTTAAGGATCCCTCAAAGAATATTGGCCCGACAATTCTATTGTTAAGCACACCACACCAGACAGGAAGAGAAGACCTCCCTTGGTATCTTGAAATTTCCTGGGATTTTGTCTTGCTCAGCTAGGCGTATTGCGTCGGTTAAATATTCCCGATGTAGTAAACGTAGCTTCATCCGTCCAAAGAATCGTTTGAAATAGGGTATGATCGCTATCTTGTTCATGGATAGAAATTTGGGAAACAAATTGAAAGCGAAGTTCCTTTTGTTCACGTGTTAAATGCTGCAATGAAAGAACATTATATGAAAGATACTTAAAATATTTCAGTGTTCTCTGAACCGTCGCATAGGTTACTCTTCTTCTTGCAGGGCCATACCTCAAGTCTCTAACTGCGTCAGTAATTGACTTCATGGGATACAAAGTAAAATAATTTAGAATAGCTCGATCCCGGTTTCTTTTTCTTGTTGTAGTCCTTTTTCTAATATGTAACGATTTTGTTTCTTCGAATAAGACCTTCAGTTTTAAAATCGTTCTTACTGATATATTTCGGTAGAAATTTGCAACATATCTTTGGTGTGTTTCCCTGGCGTTAATAATTATAATTTGAAGCCGTTCTTCTGATAGAAACTACAGTATAAAACTACTCCAAAAAGTAATAAAGGTATTTTTTTAATTCTTGACTTTGACAAATAAGCACCTGTGAGCTGTGGCAGCCAGGTTTTAGGTGAAACTATCCTTATAGTATCATCCAGTTTTTAGACAATTGCAGCAGAACCGCAGAAAATAAACCCAGCAACCCCTATATCACCAAATTCCTTGTGAAAATTCTATCTATTAATATAAAAATAAACGGGGTATTCCATTTAAAAATAAACGTCACTCGTGCTGTAACTCTTTGTTTTTGTTTCAAATGTTTTTCTTATTGGATAATTGAATTCTACGAAAAAAAAAACACGAAATGGCTATATTCGTTTTTTAAAAATTACAGGGAAGTTCAAAAATAAAGCCCTGTTTAATTTAAAATAAATAGCCCTGTACAATTTTGAAAAAAATTAATTTTTAATAATATATTTTTTATTTCTTAGTCTAAATTGTCGATGTATTGATGTATTCAATTTTAACCTAAGTTTTTTTTTAACATTTCAGTATGAAGTTCACGACGAATCAAAGAATGTTTTGTATACTTCTATATTATTCGCCAAAATAAAGGAATATTTATTTCTAACTAAAAATAAAGTTAAATCTAATAAAATAATACACGACAAAAAAAACAGATTGATTTACCCAGTTTTTACTTAAAACTTAAATAACGCATTTTAAGCAAAACCTATATTGTAAAGATCTCTTTTTATATTTTCCAAAATATTAGCTCAGGATAAAGTAATGTCTATTTAAAACCCAAAATTAAGGCTATCCTACCTAAGTGATCTATAAAAAAAAAACAATAAGAATAAGAATTTCTTAGTAATTAATGCTCATTTTACTAAAATTACCATCAATTTTTTTGTGGCATCCTAAATTAAAAATTTAAAATCCTAAGAAGCCAAAAGATGGCAGACAAATTTAAATATATACCTAGATCTACTAAATTTGGTTACGACCATTAAAAAACATACAGTGATCGCCGTTAGCTAGAAGTCTTATTATTATACGGGGTGATTCATGGAGCAATGTCAATTCTTCAGGTACGTTATCAGGGTCCAAACATAAACATAAAAGCCTATACAAATATGGGTCCGCAAAGCCTTCGTTTTCGAAATGCAGGGTGTTAAAATTTTTATTTAATTTTTTAATTTTTAAATAATATCTATGATAATTTAAATATTGAAGTAAATATTGGTAACAGATGGTTTTTGGTATGACAGATTCGAATCCAATCTTATTACAGCTCTTACTTGTAGGGAGAGCCATCTACACGTCTTTACTATTTTGAACAATCATAACTTTTTGGTACGGCCCTGTCTTACATTTTTAAGTAAATTAAATATTGTTTTTGCCTTTTTTACGTCAAAAAGGTATACTTGTTAAAAGTTGATAAGAGCAACCGTTTTCGAGATATTTGGATTTAAAAAAATTACGACGCATCTGATTTTATTATAGCAAAATTTAAAAAAAAATAAAACAAAATGTATAATTAAACAAAATGTATTTAAATTTTCAAAAATTATTGTTCTTAAATTATGTTTGGCAAAACATAAGCTAGGTTTTATAATTTTTAAAAATTCCACCATTTACTTCTAAGCACATGTCAGCTCTGTGGTGAACACCTGTATCTCGGAAACGAAGGCCTTGCGGACCCATATTTGTATATTAGATTAGATTAGATTAGATTAGATTTGAGCGGAGATGGCGAAAAATGACCTCCACCACTGCAACCTCACCAGATTTATTGTGGTTTCTCCTATCATTCTTTAGAGTACCTTGTCCAAGCCCGTCTTCTTAACTAGACTCCAGAGTCTCGACACTGGCCACTCCATATAACTTGCCGGTTTTGGCTTCTCCTCCCCAAGCCTAGTAAACCTAAGCCTCCATGGTGCTTCGCAATAGCACCACACATGTAAGGCTGTTTCTTCAGCCTCCTGGCAGAACCTACACAGGCTATCCTCCACCAGGTTTATTCTTTCCAGGTGCTTGTTGAGTTTACAGTGTCCTGTTAGTTGACCTACCGTTATCCTTACGATCTTACGGCTGTGGTTCAGTAGGTCCGATGTAAACTTGACCGAGCAGGTCTTAATGAACTGCTTTGCCTGTCGATGTCCCGGTGTTTGTACCCACCAGCTTTGAAACTGTCTGTCTACCCAACTCTTAATAGATGCTTTGACGAGACCTGCCGAGATACCGCAGAATGGCTCCGGGCCTATCATTTCCGCGGCTGATCCTCTTTTGGCTAGGTCGTCGGCCTCTTCGTTGCCTGGATGGCCCTCGTGGCCTGGTACCCAGGCTACCGTAAGTTTGTTTGCCAAGCCGACTTTTTCAGGGCCTGTATACAGTCCCCGACTAGTTTGGAATTAACTTTTGGGGAACTGATGGTCCTCAGGGCCGCTTGGCTATCTGAGTAAATGACGATATTTTTCCTTTACTCCCTTTTTCTTTAATCCTCACGGCGCAATGCACTATTGCTGCGATTTCCGCTTGGAAAACCGTGGCGTGCTGACCTAGACTTAAGATTACCTTTCTCTAGGCTTATCTCCATAGATGCCAGCTCCTACACCCTTGTTGGTCTTGGAGCCATCTGTATACCAGATATGATCGGCTTTGATTGGAGGCCTCCCTTCCAGTCCTCCCTATCTGGTATAACAATACGAAAGTGTCTATTGAAGATAAAACGAGGGGTTGTCCTGTCTGAGGGCATCTCAAACAATGTATGTATATATATATATATGTATATACTTTTATGTTTATTTTTGGACCCTGGCTACATACCTGAAATATTGACATTTCCTCATAAATCACCCTGTATTTCAGGCCTTAAAAAAAACACTTGCTTTTTTAGTAATATTCATGTAAAGAAATCAAAAAACATATATAAAACGTTTTCCTATTAAAAAAAAAAAACCTTTAGGAGAAGTAGAGTTAAAAAAATTAAGATACCACAGCCCATCGTAACTTGCAGAAAATAATTTTTTACGTTTTAGGCATGAGACTTCCGTTTGGTATATAAGTATTTTGGTGAATAGATGGGTATAGGTATTAAAAAAATTATAATTATTGTAATTTAAACTAATCATATCCTTAATCATAGTTTTGTAAGCAACCCATTTATAATACCTTTGTTTATATATTATATCTATTAAAAAATAGTTTTTATCCGAGTAAAAAGCGTTTCCAATTTAGATCCTTCACTATTAGTAGACATATAAATTTCCAAGACTTTTACATATTGTTTTTATAACACTCCAACGATAATAAAATAACAAAAAAAGAAGCGAGACTGTCCCCTAAGGTATGTTATCTTATAAAAAATTAACTAACCATCCTTATTTTATTCTATAAACTTCTTTGTCATTTTATTGTACAATAATTTCCTATGCCTGTCCAGTATGTCTCCTGTAAGCAGTATTTCACTAAATCTTTTGAGCTTCTTACTTGACAATATGCGACCTATTTTGTTTTAAGCCTTGATGTGCTTTTGTACGATAATCTTCTTAACTGTTTATTAAAACTTTTTTTCTAAAGTATTATTAGGCGTAGCATATAAAACAGGTTAATAAAATAGTCATTGTTTTTTGATAATAGGTAAAAAAACAAATGAAGTTTAAAAGTAAAATATAAAAAAATACAAAAATAATATTTTTTTGCAGGATAAGGTGTTCCATTTTTGACGCTTTTATAGATGAAAAGCCTGTCTCCGCCAGGCGAGAGACAATATTAAGTAGCCTCTGTCTCCGTAGGACGCCTTCCGTACGGCTAACGGTAAAAAAACACCTTTTTGCTCCTATTTTTGTCCCGGGGGCAAAATTCAAAAAACGGGCTTCGTTAGGTTCTAGCCTCTGCTAAAGACTACCACTGTGCCAAATTTCATGATTTTAGCTCAATCCATAACTTCAGAATCACGTGGACAGACAAATAAATATATACCGGGTAACATCGAAATTACTACCCAGCCCTTTATTTTCTTGAATAAAAACATATGGCTTTCAAATTTTAAAATGGCATATTACATCATAAGATGCCGATTTTGAATATTATAAGATGTGCCTATCACCTCCGGTTTAATCGGAACGACATCAACTTTAATTTTTTTAATGGAACACCCTGTATATTTTTTAAAATTTGGATTCTACGAATCATTCCTGATATAAAATATATATTATATCCTATACCGATCTCTGCTAGTTTTTAAGAAAATGGCGATTAAAGATGTCCAAACTACCGCACATTATGCAGTTTTGTAGGAAAACAAATAAATTATATAAATATTTATTAGGTTTAATTTAATTTTTTCTAAAGAGTTTATCTGTGAAGGTCATAATAAATTTACTTCCGGCTTTACTGGAAGTGCTGCGAAAATTGACTTTTTTAATAATGTTACTTCAAAAATTTTAAAGCAACACCCTGCATATTTATTTAAAATTTGGATTCTACGGGTTATTCCTAATATAAAATCTGTATAATATTCTATACCTATCTTTGTTAGGTTTTGAGAAAATAGCGATTGAAGATGTCCCAACGACCGCAGATCATGCAGTTATAGGGGAAAACAAATAAATGTTAGAAAATTTACTCTTTGGAGCAGTTTTGTTATTTTAATATTAATTTTTTATTTAAGAAATTTTATTATAATCTCCGCAGAAAAAGTTTTTAAGAAGAATAAAACAAAATAAATATTTCTAACATTTATTTGAACTCCATAATATGCGGTCGTCTGGACATCTTCCATCGCCCTTTTCTCAAAAACTAATAAAGATAGGTATAGGATATAATACGGATTTTATATCAGGAATGACCTGTAGAATCAAAATTTTAAAAAATATACAGGGTGTTGCATTTAAATTTTTGAAGTAACATTATTAGTCAGTTAAGTCAATTTTCGCAGCACTTCCGGTAAAGCCGGAAGTAGTTTTATTATGACCTTCATAGAGAGGGTCTTCAGAAGAATTACATTAAACATAATATATTTTTATAACAATTATAATCTGTTCTCCCATAAATCTGCATAATATGCGGTAGTTTGGACATCTTTAATCGCCATTTTTTCAAAAACTAGCAAGGATAGGTATCAGACATAATATACATTTTATATCAGAAATGATCCATAGAATCCAAATTTTAAAAAATATACAGGGCATTCCATGGAAAAAATCAAAGTTGATGTTGTTTCCGGTTAAACCGGAAGTGATAGAGACATGTTATAATATTTAAAATCGGCATCTTATGATATAATAAGTCATCCTAAAATTTAAAAGTCATATGTTTTTATTCAAAAAAATAAAGGGCTGGGTAGTGATTTCGTTGTCACCCGGTATACCTACCTACATATAAATATATCCACATTAGCAAATTATATATATAGATACCCGTAATTGTAAGTGCCATCAAAATAGTAATAAAGGCATTATATGCTCTTTTTTGGTTAAACCCAAAGTAGTAAAGTTAAAATTTAAAAATTTTCGTTCGCCTAAGAGAAACGGGGGGAATATAAGATTTTTTTTTAATCTTGGGACAGTCCACGAAGGCTAAGTCCTAAGTACTGACGTATCGTGGGTGTCTGAAGTGTGGTTATAGGGAAAATAAAAGTGTCTCCTTTAAGTACACGGGGTCATGTTATAAGTTATCGGACCACATCCTATAGGTTTAAAATGAAACACCGTTGCTAAGGAATATGGCTGGGGTTTTAACTTGGTCTTTTTATATGAACAAACGGTGAGTTAAGGCGTTATACAATTACTTAACACCAATCATAGTCTGGGAGGTCACAAAAAACCAAGAAAACCGCATAAAACATTTTTTTATATTACTATGACCAATAGTCAATCTAAAGCCGCACTATTGCCTCAGCTAAGCTGTTTCAAATTGCATTTTTTTTACCTTGAAAAAATCGTGAAAAATCGTTTTTTTTTAAATCTCAAAACTATTGATTTTGGGAAAAATATATAATCAAAATTGTCTAATAAAACTACGTCAGTTTTTTTTATAAATTTTTTTGTAGCCTTTTTAGTTTTTGAGATATTAACGATTTAAATTTAAAATAAAAAATCAAATACCTCAAAAACTTAAAGAGTTACGAAAAAATGTATATACCAAAAAATATGCCCTTTGGTAAGTTTTTCAAAAATAGTTATATACATATTTTTAATAAAATGTGTAACAAAGGAGATATAAGCAAAAAAGTAATTTAAGTCATTAAAAATTTCGCTAATAACAATATTTTATTGGTACAAGTAAGTATACCAGCACCGATCCATTTAAAAAATAATTCAAAATGTTCTATTTATTAAACGAAACAAACTAATACACATGTGCCTCGAGGCAATGGGGGATAACCTGGTGGCACTAGCCATCCGTCACCTCGAAAGGTCTTTACGCAAAAATTTTAGTGTAGGCGATAGGTATCCACAACGTGAGACCAGTTTTACGAAACAACTGCGTGTCTTATTTGTGCGCAGTGGAAATCCAGCTTAAAGTGGTATTTTATTTCTTTTTTCGTGACGGGTGACACACATAATAGGTGTAGGTTTTAATTTTAAAAGTACGGTACCGAGATTCACTGTAGATAAATTTTTCTATGGTGATAAATCAAATAGTAAACAATAAATCAGGTTGATAAAGCGTGAATGTAAAACTGTTACTTTAGGGTTAATAACTTTTAAATCTTTTCCTTTTAGGAACTTATAATGGCCGCAAAGATTTACTCGAAATAAATTATCTATATTCTGTTTATTTTCAATTAAAAAAAAAATACTTAGTAAGAAACTATCGTTACTGACTGTGAAACAATAACATATATTTTTTGTTGTGTAAACCAAATTATCTTGGAAGTGTTATCAGTCTTGCGCAATATTTTTTTGTAAGGTAATGCTTGGTTAAATGCACGAAATATTTTATTAAGAAAGGGGTCGAATTTTAGGCTGGCACAAAATTGTTAATTGTCTATAAAATCCTATGAGACTAAATCATCTACAAAGACTGGCATGTCTGTGCATCACTGGAGCCTTCAGAAGCACATCTTCTATAGCTATGGAAACTATGAGTGACTGTTCATTATACGACCTTTTCATTTATTTTTTTTAACCAAATTTGTGATCTTTTGTGACCCGTTTCTCAATGATCATTTGCAAGGCAAGAACTTTTTGGGGTTTAAACTGCGCTTCAGAAAATTTTTTCCCGCTAATAATTCTTTTTTTTTACTGTCGATATAACTTTAATAATTTTTTCTCTTTTTTTAAACCCGTTTTGGGTTTTTTTCTACAAATATGTTTTAATAAGTTGTTAAAGGAAAACAGGCGCAGGTAGAAACGATGATTTTTTAGTCGTTCTGGAACAACACAGAATAAAAAAAAAAAAAATTTTTTAGATAAATAAATAACTTATCTTTTTTTTTTATATTTTATTATAAATAAACACCCGTATAAAAATATCTATAGTTTTACTTTTATATTTATAGACAGGTTAGTGTAAAAAGGGAAATACAAAATATTTAAATGGGTTAGTGATCTGATCAGAAATCGTTCCGTGTTCGGGCCGTTCTTCAACTGACATAAAACAATGTTGACACAAGAGCGCATTTAATTGATACTCACAGTTCCAAAACTATTTTGTGGCAATACAGAAACTGCGGGTTGGAATAAACCTTTTGTAAGTTTTTACCTCACAGACCCAAAGTGCACATTAATCCGTGCTTTTCGTTCATCATAATATAGTTTTATTTTACAACTTGTTAAATCTTTTCCCATGTTGGCATCGGTACAAATAACTTCTTTTGCAGTTTTTTCTTGGTCTTTTGAAAAAGGGTCCGTTTCCTCCATGTTCGCTTTCTTTGGTTTTCTTTTTCGCTTTGGAGTGACGTCATTATCGTCTTAATTTTGAATGCACTAGACTCGTCCTGGATCAGATTTAAACTGGCTCGTTCTTGTCTGGTGTAAAGTTAAACTCTTTAACTGAATGACTTTTAATTTTGAAATTACTAACAAAACTACGTCAGTTTTTTTTATAAATTTTTTTGTAGCCTTTTTTGTTTTTGAGATATTAACGATTTAAATTTAAAATAAAAAATCAAATACCTCAAAAACTTAAAGAGTTACGAAAAAAAGTATATAAAAAAAATATGCCCTTTGGTAACTTTTTTAAAAATAGTTATATACATATTTTTAATAAAATGAGTAACAAAGGAGATATAAGCAAAAAATAATTTAAGTCATTAAAAATTTCGCTAATAACAATATTTTTTTTGGTACAAAAAGTAACATAAATAATAAATGAAAATAGCATAGTTTTGGATAAAGTGGATATTGTCAACTTGTCCATTATTCCATTGAAAGTTGAGGTCGGAGTTCTATTAGGCCGACATAACCGCTGATTCTTTACTGGTCCCTTGAATTTTGTTAGCAATTTTAATTCTGTTTTGGACAAGTTCTATAAGGTAGCCCTCCGCTACTGATGATGATTTCCATCCTCCATGGCGCTTAAGTGTAGTCATGGTGGCCCCGCATTAGATAGGGTAACCTTCTTAAACAGTGGCCGGTGTATAGTTCTTGATCCTTTAGGTTTAAATACGCATTAACTTTTGGGGTTTTTTGACATAGTATTTATATCCACACACTGACTTGTACATTTGCCATTTTAATAAAAACAAAAATGCGGCTATCGCTGGTAATTTTTGGTTGCAAGAAAACGTATTTTTTACGCAAATCAACAGGGTTTACTAAAAACTGTTCTTTAAAAATAGTTGTTTTTTAGTTTCTGTGTTTGGCAATAGAACAAATAAATAATTTCCTATATTTTAAACAGTTTTAATTTAAATGTTTAACTCAACAAAATTTTTAATCCTCCCCCAAGCCCCATTTCATCTTAGAATGGAACCTGGAAAATTTAAAGCCCCCTTGACCAGTGTTTTAGTGCCCCCCTGCAAAAGTTGGCGCAATGATACTTTACTTAGCAAAATTTGGCAAGCATTTCCCCCTTTTCACACCATTTTGTTTTGGGTCTGTTAAATTCAAAAATTTAAGATGTCTTTCATTGGGATGTCATTAAGAATCTAAGGGGGGACACCTTTTTTCTTTTTTTTGTGACTTTTTAGGCTAGCTGATTCGCACAGACCATTTACTTGTGAGCCTGCACATCCGCTGTTTTGCCTTTAGTTCAACAAGTCCCTGGCTGACACTGTTAAAGTAGTGTCTCAACAAGAATTACATTTAGTGGTACTTACAGAAATAGACATATTATTTATGTATATTAGAAATAAATCGGACTAAGAACCCAAGGATTGCACCCAAAACGGCAGCTCTCCAATTCGGACTCCAGACGAACCACTTGTCTTCTTGTGATAAATGGGATTTTTGAAACGCTATAGCTAAGGGTTGAAATGAATAGACCGTGAGCTTTAGCAAAATTTCATGCAATACACAATCGAATGCCTAACTAATACGAAAATATTGATGCGGAGTGCAGACCAGTCTAAAGCATTCTCCCAAATTAAAGAGTAAATCCCCCCCTTTAAACATTTTCTCATAAACCCCCGCCCCTAAAAGCAAACTGGAAAAGATTATAAAGCTTGTTTGCTTCCAGTATGAACCATCTGCTTTTTCATAATTTTTTCAATACCTTTGACATTATTGGCAGTCTTGAAATAGGTCGGTTACCCCTCAGTATTGGTAATATCCTTATTTTTAAAATGGAATCACTGAGGATATTTTAAAGGATTTGGTTCTATGACTCATTTAAAAAGGGAATAAGAGCTATCAAAATTATGTTTTGTAGTCCTTCAAAGTTCAACAGTCAGGCATAGATATCTCGGACTTAGAGTATTTTAGAGTTCCAAAGATATCGCGAACATGGTTAAATGAACCTCAGTAAGCAAGTGCTCCGGGGCTCTCCTCCATTCCTCTGATATAATCTGGGGTCTGCAGTAGCCGGTGGACTCACTTAGTACCTTATTGGCAACATACACAAATTTTGCATTAACTTCTTTTTTACTGATTTCTAGATATTGGAGGAGCTTTCAACAACCTGGTTAACTTGAGACCACTAAATCTGCAAGGTGAAACAATACCATTTGCGAAAGAAGCAAAATATCTGGGGTTGATCCCCTAAGGCCTTGACCCGTAAGGCGACCCTATCTTTCTGGATATGCCGCAGGATCTGTGGCAAATCCTAGGGCATGCAACCAAAAAAGATTACTGGCTATACGTGACAGTCATAAGACCAATAAACACGTATGGCTCTGTGGCATGGTGGCGCAAGGGGCAGCGGTGACCCAAGCAAAGCTTCACCTACAGAGCAGGCCGCCAATGATCAGGGGGCTGCGCTCGACACCAACGCGGCCATGAAAACCCCCCTAGGACTGCCTTCTCTGCATTTTACTTGGAGAGAGAGGTGGCAACATACAGACTCTATCAAGCGGTCAGTAACAAAGCGGCTGTCATTGGGGAGCAAAGTCTCCTCAGGAATATCCTGACCGTGACAGACTGGGAATGCCCTCAGACTTAATGCTACAGCAACCAATTTCAAACCGGCCCTACAGTGTAGCTACCCACAAAGGAGGACTGGAGTCGAAACGACCGACCTGCTCCGGCGGCATCTGTTGGTACACCGATGGCTCCAAAACCAAGGACGGGGTTGGGAGCTGGAATTTTTGGATGAGGCCGAGGGCAGATTTTTTTCCTTTAGCCGGGGCCTCTCGCAACCATATTTAAAGCGGGGTATTTGCTATTGAGATGTGCTAGATCGCTGGTTGATGGCACTGCAACGTAAGACATTTAAAATTTTCCGATAGTCAAGCAGCTCTTAAGGCTCTTGAATCCAGCCGGTGAAATTGAAAACCGTCTGGAATTGCAAGGATGCGCTAACCAAACTGGGCCCAAAAAACAATAAGGTTACACTACTGTGGATACCTGGACACCCCGGCCCAGAGGTAATGAATCCGAGACCCCTTGCCAAAGGGCTGGGGAAAACCCCGGGTCAGGCCGGAAACCCGGGTCATCGGTATATCTTTGGAACGGCAAGCAGTTCATATCAGCTTGGACACAAAGGGGAAATCTTCGGACTGGCATGACTTCCGAGTCTCAGACACTCAAAGGGCCCTTTAAAAACCCCCCAAACCAACAATGTGCTGTCGAGCTACTGGAGCAATCAAGGGTACACCTTAAAACTTTAGTGGGACTGTACAGGGGACACTGCAGTTAAAATACCACATGCACAAGATCGGCCCGCGGAAGAGCCGAGTGCCATGGCTGGAGGGACGAATGGGAGAACACATATGTGTTCGTCCCAGCAATGGCACGATAAGATTCGCAACCCCGGAATACACCTTTTGCCCCGGGGTTGCCCCAACAGGATCATAAATTTTTAGGAGTCTGGACTGGTGGGGAAATATAAAAAAGGGGTGAGCCAATAGACCCCTCGGTCGCGTGGAAGGGTGTTTCCCACTCACTTTAAACTACCTACCTACCTACTATTTTTTTATAAGTAAATGAATTAATCAAATTTCAAATTAATTTTATTGAGTTATTTGCCCATTAATGGCTTTAAGTGGCAAAATTAAAACCCTTTTTTTCAGCCCCTCGATAATTCCTTCGATTTTTATTACGAAGGTTTAAGTTTTCGGGTTTTTTGGCTTTACGTAGTTTCCAAAACTTAAGTGGATCACTCATGGTTTTTAATTCGTCGTTAAACCAAATTATCTTGGAAGTGTTATCAGTCTTGCGCAATATTTTTTTAAGGTAATGCTTGGTTAAATGCAGAAATTTTTTATTTAAAAAAGGGGTCGAATTTTCGGCTGGCAAAAATTGTTAATTGTCTATAAATCCTATGAGACTAAATCATCTCAAAGACTGGCATGTCTGTGCATCACGGAGCCTTCAGAAGCACATCTTCAAACTATGGAAACTATGAGTGACTGTTCAATACGACCTTTTCATTTATTTTTTTAACCAAATTTGTGATCTTTTGCCCTTTCTCAATGGATTTGCAAGGGAAGAACTTTTGGGTTAATCTGCGCTTCAGAAAATTTTCCAGCTAAAATTCTTTTTTTACTGTCGATATAACTTTAATAATTTTTTCTCTTTTTTAACCTGTTTATGGTTTTTTTCTAAAATATGTTTTAATAAGTTG
>JAHBCN010020252.1:0-15193 GCA_019359885.1 Listronotus oregonensis
GAAAAATAGGTTTCCCCAATATCTGCCAAAATTTTGCAAATTGGAAAAATTTTTGTTAAAACAAAAAATAAAGACCTTTGTAGTCAAAAAAAAAGGGTTTCCCTATAATTTTTTTTTTAAAAATTTATTTTTCGGACACCAAAATCCCCTTTTTAGCTGCCCTTCCCCCGGGTCCCGGCTATCTTTGGATTTTAAAAAGGGGGGATGAATTTTTCCCTTTTAACATTGCCCTTTTTTTAATTTTCAAGTTCATCAAAAGGGGAAACCCTTACCTATTAGCAAAATTTTGGGGGCCCTTCGGGTTGGAAAATTTTTTTCCTAATATTTTGGGGTATTTTTCCTTAAAGGTTTTAGACTTAATGGTTTAAAATGGGTTTGGATTTCCCAAGGGCCTTTTTTTTTAATTTTAAAAAGGGTTTGGTTGTGGAAATTTAAACCTTTTTCAAGTGATAACAAAAAACTTTTCCCAAAAAAAGCTAGGGCTTATATACTATCCCTTGTTCCCCGAAGCAAAGGTTTTCCCCACGGTTCAGCAACGGCTGAGATTTTTCGAAATATCGATCCCTAGGCTTGCTACGGGTTTTTTTTGTTTAAAATTTTTTTGCTTTTTTAAATTTTTTTTTTTCCCCGGGGGTTTTTTTTTAAATATTTTTTGTTTTCCGACCATTGTATGCGGTGTTGTTTGACCCAAGGGTTTTAAAGGCAACCCCAATTTGACGTTTCACCTCGTTCCGTATTTTTTTTGTTTTTTTTAACTCTAATTTAAAAGTGGTCTCTTTGGATAACATAACAAAGGGGTCTTAAGCAGAAACGGATACAGTGGGAGGCTAATAAAGGAAAAAAATAAAAAATATCAAAAAAGAAAAAAAACTCTAATTTAAAAACCAAACCAGACTGACCAAATATTTATCCCAAATTTCCCCAATTTTAAAAGGGGAATTTGGAAAAGATTCGCAGAACCGGAATAAGAAAAATATTAAAACGGCGTTTAAATCCCAAACCATTTTAAAAAGTATTCTTACTAAGAAAACCAAAAAAACAATGTTTCAAATAAGAACCGTACCCACCAAATTCCCGGGAATGTGGTGAGGTAAAATTACATCGGGAAACAAAGAGACCACTTGAAATTGGGGTTAAAAAAAGAACAAAAAAAACATACGGAACGAGGTGAAACGTCGAAGTCAGGGTTTTTGCCGAACAGGGCGGCAAAAAAACACCGCATACAATGGTCGGAAGCAAAAACTATTTATAAAGAAACCCACTGGAAAAAAAGAAAATTCAAAAAGCTGAAAAATTTTTAAAAACAAAAATGTCTTTAGCAAGCCTAGCATCGAAAAATTTGAATACAAAAAGCCGTTGCTGAACCGGAAAAGTCGATCAAGCCGGTGAAAAAGGGGATAGTATATAAGTCGTAGTTTTTAAAGGTGTTTTTAGTTACCTTAAAAAACGGTTGGAATACATAAAACCAAACGTTGTGTAACAATTAAAAAAAAAAAGAAAGGGAAAATTAAAAGTTCCCTAGTGTTATTTTTTTGGGAAAAGTATCTTATTAATATATTGTTATTTTTTGTAAAAATGGTTTTTTTTAAAATTTTTTTTTTTAAAATGAGACCTTATCAAGTGTTCTGCCCCAAAAAATTTCCCTTTACCATTTTTTTTGCTTTTTTTGAAAAAAAAATGTTTTGCCCATTTGAAATTTTTTAAAAATTTTCAAATTTCCCATCTATCCAGTGGGGAAATGTTATGGAGTTTTAGACGGCCTTTTTTGCGAAAAATATTGGTGTGGCAAAAAAATGGAAAAAAATTTTTTGTAGATTTCAAAATTGATCTTCTTTTTTTGTTTATAAAAAAATGCTCAAATTTTTGCATGTTTTGGCAGATATTCATGGAAAATCATTTTTTTGGGGCTTTGGGGGGCCATTTTCAGCGGGTTCTCACGTCGGAATCGTGATAAACTTTTTTTCGCTCCCAAAAGCATGCGAAAACTTGAATTTCGCCAGATATGAAAAAAAATACAGATTTATTTTTCAGCTTTGGGTACTTTAAAAATCTTCCTTTTCTGGAATTTAAAGTTTGGTGATTCATAAAAAAATTGAAGGTTTAAATTTAAAATAAATCTACCCTAAAGTTTAAGGAGAGATTTTTTTTTCCAAAATTTAAAGTCGGGATTGTTTTTTTGGGGGTTTCGTCGTTTTAAAATTTATATGTAACTCCCCTTTTTTAGAATTCCAATGATAGCGCTCCCGGGGGGGGATAAAACTACAAAAATTGTAGAACAAAAAAATTTAAATTTTCGTTGGGGTTTCTCCCCGGAAAATTTTTTAAAAAAGGGACCAATTGGGCCTGGTCCCGGGGGATAGCAAAATGAGCCTGCTCAATTCCCATTGACCCCCATGGACCCAGCAGATTTGCCTGAAACGAAAAAGACAAAAAACCCTTTCCCCAAAAAAAAAACAAAAAATTAAAAAAAAACCCCAAAAACCCATCTTTTTGGTTTTTTTAAATCGGCCTCGTTCGTCAAATAAACTTTTTAAAAAAAAAAATATTAACTAAAACTAAATTTTTAAGAAATTTTTGGTCAAAAATTTTAATAACTATTTTTTTCAATTTATGACGTTTGGTCATAATGACAAGGTTTTAGCGGGGTCCAAGGTTGCTATACCACGGGCCAGGACCGGAAATGGTCCCCCTTTTTTAGAAAATTTCCAGGCAGCCCCGAAAACTTTTTAAAAATAAATCCGCCCAAAACTACAAAATTTTTTTAAAAAATTTTAGATGTGCATTTCATAAAAAAAAAGTACAGAAAATTTCTAGGTGTCCAAGAGTGAATGCTCAAAAAGGGGCACTTCCCGGCAAAAGGCTTTCAAATTACCTAATAGAAGAGCCCAAAAAATTTTGGTATGTTTAATTTATTTATTTAAAATAATGCTTTTAAAGAAACACAATAAAAAACTATTTTTAAAAAGCTTTTTCGAAAGTTCTGGAAATAAAATTACCTTAAAAATAAGACTGACCAGAGTATATTTTTTTTTTTTGTTTTGTTCTTTTTATAAGATAAAAAGAAAGCCTGCATAATATATAATTTATTAATAGGTGAAATTTTAATTTTTTTGGTCCTTTTCTTAAAACGCCGTTTTAAAAGTACGCTATAAATTTTAACTAATGATAGTTAATTGACGGGTAAAACTGCATAAATAAGAAATAAAAAGTATTATGATGTTGTAAATTACTTAATAAACCTTCCATTGGTTTTTAGGGTTTTTAAATTGGATGCGACCTGAAAAAAACTGGAAATGTTTTTAAAACATACAAAGCAGAGGGCTACAAGTACTTTCCTTTAACACCAAAAAACCGTAGGTGTGTTCTCAGCAAAGTAAGAAATATGTCAACAACACAGAATATACATATAAACGGGGACCATTTCCCTAGAGCCTTCCCGTAGGTCAGGAAAAAAAACTTTTATTGCTATTCATTAGGGCAACCAGAACGCGGGGAAGTTTGTCCTTCTTCTCAATCTCCAAAAAAGTCCCTTTTAAACAAACTCCCTCCCTCACCACCCCTTAAGACACCCACGGTACGTTATAGTACTTAGGCATCAGCCCGTAGTTCAAGATAAAAAAAAAACCCTAAACCAGAACTAACCAGAATTTTTTTAAATTTAAACCAAAGTTTACGTATAAAGCGGTGTTAAGAGTCCTTGCGCCGCGAAAATTGGATCCAATTTGGGGTTCGGGGCATAACGTTTTTCAAAAACGTTATTAAGGTTATAAAAATTTTCAAAATTATATGAAACCAAACTTAAATCTAGGCTTTTTGTAATAGTTTTTAAATTTGGATTAAGTTTTAAATATCCTTGAGTAAAAAGTCACCTAAAATCGGTTATGTTTATTACTTTTGCTCAACTTGCTCTTTTTTCAAAAATCCGTTACAGCAGGCATGTTATTTCCTTTTTATAATGGTGTATAATTTATGTCATTTAAGTGAAAAATAGTTACCTAAAAACGTTATCCTCCTGTGGCTTAAACCCGGAAACAACATCGCATCAATCACCAAATTTGGAAGAACCTAAATAAAATATAATATTTTTAAAGCGGCTTACGAAAAATTGTGGTAGTGGAAGTTTTTTGTCTCCGCCCCCTCTCCGCGTCCTTTTGCCCACCTCCATTGTGGCGTAAATGCACTCTTAATATAATTCTCAACTAAAGTATTATTTATTAAAATTAGAAAACTGATTATGCATTTTTATAAATTTATTTGGTTTATTTTAATTATAAATTTTCGCTACCTCAGAAAATTTATGGCAATAACTAAAATTATAGTCTGTCCCCAAAGTATATCGTTATGGTTTTTTGACGGACCCCCCCAATAAACCTTTAAATTTTTATTTTTTGTTATTGGGTAAACCCATTTGTTCATTAAGAGGGGGCCGGTATTTTTAATTATTAACCATTAGGCATTTTAAAATATTTTGGCTAATATTTTAGTGACAGTTTTAAAATTTTTCCCGTTTTTCTTTTGCGTTTCAAAAAGTTGTTTTGAAATTAACCATGTCGCGTGAAATCTTTGTCATTAGATGCAAAACTTTTCGAAAAATGTGTATCAAACTTTAATCAGTAGGGTCTAATTAAACGAAGCTTTTAAAAACCTGTCCACTTACAAAAACTTCAATATCATCGATAAGGGAATTTTTATTATTAGTGAAGAATTGAAAAAAAAAAAAAAACGGGATTTTCAATCTCACCGTATAGACAATAGTGATCAGGACCTAATAAGAAGGAAAATATACTGTCTTTATGAAAGGGGTTATTCCTACCTTGGATAAATTTTAAAAAAGCTAGACAAAGATGAAACCAATATAAATATTAGCCGTACCCTCCATGAGTTGTTTGTAAAATGGTATTTAAATACCCAAAATAGACAAAAGACAAGTATAATGGAATCGCACAGATTACCACTTGGAATTTAAACCTTAAAAAAATTAAAGATATAGGGTTGAAAACAGATCCATAATTTACCTTGCTTAAACATGGTTCGATACCCCCTAAATATCAAAGGATGGGTTAATTCCAGTCAAAACTGTCAGACGAAAGCACCTTCAAAAAAGGAAAACGCATTACCATAATACATGGTTTTGGAAGACGGATTTTTCCCAACTCTTGCTAAATTGTTTCAAAAAAATATTAAAGGTTGGGATTATCAAGAGGATTCAAGTGCAGAACTTTTTTAAAAAATGGTTTTAAAATTATCTTTTTAAAAAATTTCCAAACAACAGTGTTATTGTCCGGATAACCAAGCTACCGAAATCTGCTACACAAAAACACCCAACTTCTTTAAGTTCAAAAACTGAAATTAGGAATATTTGTTTAGAAAATAATATTTATTTTAAATTCAGTTATAAAAAAGATCTTTTGGAATCCTAAATTCATATGCTATTAAAAAACAATATTATGTGAAATTTCACTAACAGGCTGAGCATACTGTCTTCGAAACTTCCCCGTATCCTGATGTTTAACCCCATAAATCATTGGTGGAACCAAGTAAAATCAAAGATCGGGCAAAAATGTAAACCTACTTTAAGTTCCAGTGTTATAAATTTGATAAAAAATGTTAAAATTACTAACATACCAGTTGAGAGCTGGAAAAATTACTACAGCACTTATAAAAATTGGGGACTCTTACATTTCTATCCAAAACAACATACCCTTTTAAAATTACAAGTAGATTTAATTAAATCTTAAAAAATTTAAGTTAGTTTACTCTATGCCGAAATCGTATTTTAATAATCAAATTTTACAATTAAATTAAAATTTAATCTTACAAAATAGAGTCTGAAAACTAGATAACCTTTTCTTTAAAAAAAATTGTTTAAACTGCAATTTATTTGTTCTAAGCATTTAATGCACTTGTTTTTAAATCTGCTCGGGAATTTATTAAAATTATTAAGTTCTTGAATTGTATAATGTTGAGTAGGCTATATTTTATTTTCGGCTTTCCCAAAAAAAAAATCAAGAATTAAAATATTGGCCTTAAAGACCACCCCATGGAAAATAATGTGAAAATCCAGTGGCCTGGAATATTATCATCCAAATATGCTCGTTATTTATCTTATGCTGGGGCACTGTCTTGATGAAAATATAACTGATTTAACTGATTTAACGGTACATTATCCCATATTTTAGCTTAAGTATTTTCGAAAATATTAAAGTACCTATTCCTGTTAAATTTCTTACAAAAATATAAAATTTGAATTGATGCTAAAATAAAACACGCCATGCCAAAATCAAAGCTACCTTGTTTCTCTTTAAAAAAAGCATGTGGATTTTCTGGACTAATGTATGCTTTTTTTTTTTGTTTAATATTTCAACACTTCTAATAAAAGCCTCGTCCGACCATATTATAGTGTGAAATTAATTATTAATATATACATTTTGAAGATACCAGTAACAAAAATTTAATGGCAATAGGACTATCGCCATTCAGCCAGTCACGAAATTTACTTAAAAAAGGAGTTTTGTATTTTATTTCTTCTAATTATTTATCATACTAATAATAAAGGGTAAATACAAGCTAAAACTATCACATATATGACAGGACACACACTTCATGCCACTGGGGTCGATCAGGGCGACTTTTTGTTTTAAACACACAAAGAAGACCACTTAAAAAGGAAATATTATCCTACTGCCTACTATTAAAAAGCATCAATTCAACATAAAAGTAATTTATAGTTTTAAGTTTATTCTGTTCAAAAAAGAAATCAATGCATTATTTACCTTTGTGCTCTCTAGGGCTAAAAGATTAAGAATGTTAAAAGGACAAACAGCTTTACACTCTTTGATTAAAACACTAAATAGCTTGTTGGTCTCGGCTATGTATTTGTTACAATGAAAGAATATATGATCTAGATCACACCTAACATTACAAGTTTCACATATTTTGATTTTATACAGATGAGCAGGATAACAAGCATGTCCCAGTTTCATGCGTATAATTGTTGTTATGTATTTTCTAGGGACAGTTAGGTTTTTATGCCAGTATTTATGTGGAATTTCAGTTACAAGCTGAGTATATCTTGTGGGTTTATTTTTGCAATATTCCTTTCATCTTATGTTCCATTTATTGGCAATATTTGTTTTTGCATTATTATATCCGTCATTAAGCTGAGCGTGTAATAAGCCTGTACCATTAATAATGCTATCTATTGCTATTAAGTCTACTAGCTCATTATACTTTAATCCTGTATGTGCTTTGACCCATATAAAAAACTTGTTTTCTATGCAATGTTATTCGGCGCAGCAATTTTCTGATTTCCCATAATATTGGATTGTCTCTATAGTTCCAGGATTTATTGTTATGCAAGGCTTTAAGCACGGACATAGAGTCGGACAGTATAACAAATGGTGATAACTAGAGTCGACTATAAATTTAAGAGCTTCGCAAATAGCTATGACTTCACATGTGAAAATGCTAAGGTTATTGTTTATTTTAAATTTAAGTTCGATATTAAGTTTTGTGATATACACTCCAGCTCCACTACCATTTACATTTTTGAGGCATCTGATATATATGAATTTAATCATTAAAATGAGAAATTTCAGATTTTAAAATAGCAGCATTTAGAGCATTGTTGTCGGTAAAGGGTGGAAATTTAACAATGATGTCTTGAAAAGAGCTATGGTACTCATAATCGATGGAGTTAAAGGGTTCAACGAGATTAAGGATGACATTAAAATTTCGAAAAGCCTCGCAGGAGGAGTGAATCTTTATGTAGCCTATATTTGTTGGTTAGATCATATTATTATGTATTTAATTTTAATATATTGGTAAGTAATTCGGTTTTAAAAAAGGCTTGTTTAAGTAAATACTTAGTGCTTAATGCCTCCTGCGTAAACACAGAGGAGGTTCTAGAGGTTCAACTAAGAGAGCTTCTACTTGAGATGAAATCATAGCTCCCAAACAGACTCTAAGAGCTTTGCTTTGTATACGATCAAGTTTTGTTAAATAGGTTTTACAAGTAGAGCCATATCGGAAGCTTCCATAATCTAGTACTGACCTAATATACGATTTGTAAAAAACTAAAGATGTATGTACGTCACATCTCACCAAGTTTTGAAACAGATCGTAGGAAATTAAGCCTTTATCACATTTTACTGAAAACTGAAAACCACGAACATGCGTATTGATGTAGATACTGGTTTGTTTTTGGCGTTGGTCATATATTGTGTTACTCTTCGGCAACTTCTACACTTGTCTATAACGTTTGAAAAATACAACTTTTTTTAACTGTTCGATCCGTTATATCTTAAAAATGGTGGCTCTTAGGAAAAAAAAATATTAACTTATTTTAATAGATAATTTTATAATCTACTATTTTTGTCTAACTTTTTTGGTAAAACTCACCATTTTTCTGAAAAACACAATAAACCCATTTTGTGATATTTGATCTTGAATAATATTTTTTCCAAGTTCAGTATCGAGGAGAATTTTTAGATTACACATATAATGGTGCTTCGAACGGGTTTTCGCGGTTTTGGGCAATATGGTAAGTTTTATCAAAAAAATAGCCATGACAAAAATTGTAGATCTTAAAATTATCTAAAAAAAAAATGTTTTAATACTTTTTTTCCTAAGAGCCGCCATTTTTAAGATATAACAAATCAAACAGGTCAAAAAGAGTTGAATTTTTCAACTGTTATAGACAAGTATAGAAGCTCGGGCCAAGAAAATCCCTTTAAAGGCTTGTTCTAGATATAGAACACTACGTCCTCCTAAATTTTAGTGCGATTTGGAGTTGATAGAAATCTGTACTGGAGGGTCAAAGTTTGCAGCTTTTTTCAAATCACAAACTTTGAAACGCAATATTACCGATTATTGCAGGCAAATAATTTTTGCATTACTCGTTTAAAGAGCATACATCAACAGAAAAATTGAGCTATAGCGAGAGTAGCTTTTTTTTAACTACATTCTGAATATTGTTTCGTGACACTCCGTATAAAAACACTTATCCTGGTTTTACACCTTTTTATTGCAAATCAGGTTCACAAACGTTTCTATGGTAACAAAAATTTAACGTAACGTAATTGTGACAACTGTTTAAGATTTAACTATCTGTTAATTTCTTATCTCTTTGAAAGACAAAACTAAACTGGCCCGTGCGGACTTCCTCTGCTGCTGCTGCTGCTTCCTTTGATAGTAAAGTGGAAAAGAATGGAAAAGTCTGGAAAAGTCTAGAATTAGCTGCACCCTCAGGATAATCCGCAATGGCCGTCGAAAAGGGGGAAAACTAAGGTAACTTATTTTGAATAAATTTATTAACCTAAATAAAATTATTCTAACCTTTTACATTTCTATTAACTAAACATTAACTAAAATCCGTAACAATATAATTTAAATGGTTTAGGGGACAAAAATATTTTTTTATGCATACTAGAGGATGTAATAAATAAAACCTACTATATATAATTCAAATCCGGATTAAAATTTTTGAGAATCAAATTTTCGAAAATAGTGGATTTTAGGCCTTTAAATAGTAATTTCTCGTGACCTATGGCACTCAGAAGAATTAAATTTAGTTTTTAAGAATGAACTTTAAGATTCCCGAGTTTAAGCAAAATCGATTGACCCCTCCCGAAAAATTCATCGAAATGTAATGGAATTGCTCATATGTATAAATATATTAAAGTAATAACCGTATTTTTTTAACTAACTACACAGAAATTTTAGGCCAACATATGTCTGTCATCACATATTTCATTTTGCGGCTTATTTTCGCAGAAAGCGGAGTTTATTAATTTATATTTATTACGGATATGCATGGTAGATGAATTTCCATTACTTTAGTGCTACCGGTTGTCAACAGTAGAATATTTATTTCTGCAATTAAACTGTTCAACTGCATTTTTTATGATGATTGACTCCTGGTTCTTAGACGGACGCCAAGAAGTCGATTTTCGGACTTAGAATTTTATGTAGTATTGTGTATACATAGTGTTCCAAATTAATGATGGATTTGGTAAAATCTCGGTAACCATAAAAGAAAATGAAACAGAACTTATTTTAACTGGTGGCATGGTTGTAGTCTTTTTTTTAAGTATTTTAAAATATAATCAATATGTTCTTTTAATAAAAGTTTGTTAGTTGCATAAAGTTTTTCAAATCTGTAAAAGCAACTTTTTTGCAAAGTTTGACATTAAATTTAGATGGTTAAAGAAACTTATAGTCTAAGAGCTGGTGAACCATCCGACTAACCCATTTTCCACAAAGCTGGGAAATTTTCTGGCAGGTATCCTCCGGTTACTTCGTCATCCCTTAAAATTTTGAAAATGTAAAATTTTTTTTTTAACTTGCTTCCACAAAGCTAAAATTTTGATATGATGTAATTTACATATGTGTGAGTTAAAAAAAATTGACAACCTATTTTGATGGTTACAAGTATGTGCCAGACGATAGTAAAGTTGTCGTCGAAATGGCAATTTATAACCAGCTTTCACAAGGCTAAAATTTTAAGGGCATATTTTTTCAATAGTTGGAAAAGTATATTTAAACTGCCAGACTATTCTGATGGTTACAAGGGTCTTCCAGAACGGTATTTAATAGTCAGGGCGCTCGATGAGAGTGCGAGCGCAACATACTCGTATGAGCTTCATTGTCAGAAAGAGAGGATATATTTATTGTGTATTGTGAAGATATAATATACTTATATATGATATATTATATGATATACTTATTGTTGATAAGTTAAGAATGTTTTTCCTAAATTCTTTAGTTTTATTCACTTACTGTTTAGTTGGGTACGCAAATCTTACTTACAGTACTTTTATCTCACTGACTCACATAAATACGCCTCAGCATCTCATGCAAGCTCACTTTTTTGTTAAAATATCCAATACACAAGAAGTATATCCTCTCTCTCTTACATGAAAGCTCATACGAGTCTGTTACGCCCGCACTCTCGTCGAGCGCCCTAACTATTATATACTGGTCTGGAAGACCCTTGCAGCCATCAGAATTGTCTGGCAGCTTAAATATACTTTTCCAAATATTGAAAAAATTTAGCCGTGTGGAAGCAGATTATCAATTGCCATCCCGACGACAACTTTACTATCGTCTGGCACATACTTGTAACCATCAAAATAGGTTGTCAATTTTTTTTCAACTCACACATATGTAAATTACATCATATTAAAATTTTAGCTTTGTGGAAGCAAATTACAACTTTTTTTTGACATTTTAAAAATTTTAAGGGATGATGCAGTAACCGGGGATGCCTGCCAGAACGGTACTTTTATAATTGACCGATAGTAAAATTGTATTTAATAAATTTCTAGCTTTGTGGAAATGGGTTAGTCTAGCTCTCCTACTATTATAATTATTTGGGATACATTATCATCACAATCTTTTTTTTCTATAGAGGTCATAGGGAATTTGTAAAATAAAAAGCATACAATTTTACTATGTTAATGATGATGACAAAGAGGCCACAAAAACATAGTAAGACAAAAGTTTTTAAAAATCAGTCAAATTCAGCAACAGCATGTCATCTTAAACATTTTTAAATGAAAATCCCAGTTGGATATGGCACGCTTTAAAAGCCTTTTCTACGCTTTTTCACGTTGTTATTTTTAATGCATTACTTTTGTTTATTTTTAAGCTGTTGTGGTTAGTTGTGGTTAGTCTAGCGAAAACGCTTTGAAGATGACTTTTGTGTTGTTTCTATTGCCAAGTGTCAGAATCCTATAAAATAATAAAAAAACTGGGGCACTATGCTTTTTTTAAACTTAATCTTATGTATAACATTTATAATATACAGGCTACTGGCATAATGAGACAAACAATCATCAGCTTAAAATATTCTTCCCTAAAAAATTAATACCTGCCATCAAGTTTTAACGTTATTATAATTTGCGGCTTCTACTTGTTTACGAAAAACAATATTTTTTAAAATATTTTAATACCTTGTATAATAAAAACAAAGCCGTTTAGGGCCTAGATTTACATATACTTTTTTTTATTGCATCAGGAGTAATACCCTACAATTTGATCACGTACTTAATTTACACCCGGTATATTAAAATACTCGTAATTTAAATAAAATAAACAAAGCACACTTACTTGTGATTTTATTAGTTTTTGTTTAATTTAAGTGCCCTTTGTCCAAAGAATCTTTACTTATTTCCTTTTAGTTAAAAAACTTTTGTATCTTCAACACTAAATACCTTCTTGTGATCCTTTATTTACCAAGTATAGTCTGTCTTAAAGTATACCGTGTTAGCTCGTGCCTTCATTTATGGATTATACCTGCCGACAGCAATAAAACTGCGGATCGGTAGGTATTAAAGGACATAAAATTAGGGACGGACTTTAATAATATAAAGTAATATTAGGTAATATAATCTTAAAATTGCATTAAGAAATTAAATATATGCAAAATTTAAATAAATTTATAACTGCATTATCTATACATAATTACATTTTTAATCTAAATATCTAAATCTAATTCTGTTTTACTATCAGAGTCATCATTGACATTAATTACAATAGGATTTATGTTGTTTTGGATAGAAATGTAAGAGTCCTCAATTTTTATAATATGCTGTAGTGAATTTTTCCAGCTCTCAACTGGTATGTTAGTAATTACATTTTTTATCAAATTTATAACACTGGGACTTAAAGTAGGTGTAACATTTTCTGCTTTGATCTTTGATTTTACTTGGTTCCACAAATGCTCTATGGGGTTAAACATACAGTGATACGGAGGAAGCCGTAAGACAGTATGCCCAGCCTGTTTAGCCAAATTATCACATACATATTGTTTTTTAATTGCATATGAATTTAGGACTTCCAAAAGTTGCGTTTTTTGTAACTGAATTCAAAATAAATATAATTTTCTAACAAATATTCCTGGATTTCAGTTTTGAACTTGATGAAGCTGGCTTTGTGTAGCAGACGGCTGTGGTAGCTTGCGTTATCCATGACAATAACACTGTTGTTTGGAATATTTTTTAAAAGATAATGTTTTCAAAAAGTTCTGCACTTGTATAAACATGATAATCCAAGCTAGAATCCTTAATATTCTTTGCAGACAACAGCAAGCAGTTTGAGACAAATTCGTCTTCTGAACCAGGTGTATTATGCGTTTTCCTTTATTTGAAGGTGCTTTCGTCTGACAGTTTTGACTGGAATCAACGCATCCTTTGGATACTGTGTTATGTGTATCGAACCATGTTTCATCAAGGTAAATTATGAATCTGCTTTCTAACCTATGTCTTTTAATTTCTTGAAGGTAATTAAATCTCCAAGTGCGTAATCTGTGCGATTCCATTACTACTTGTCTTTTGTCTATTTTGCGATATTTAGATCCCATTTTACAAACAACTCCATGGAGGGTGGCACGGCAAATATTTATATTGGTTTCGTCTTCGTCTAGCTTCTTTTTCAGTTTATCCAAGGTAGGAATAACTTCACTTTCTAAAGACAATATATTTTCCTCCTTATTGGGGCCTGATCCTATTGTCTATACGGTGAGATTGAAAATCACTACATTTTTTTTTTTTGTTTAATTCTTCACTAATACTAATATACCTTATCGATGATATTGGAGTTTTTGTAAGTAGACAGTTTTGTTTTAAAGATTCTTGTTTAATTAGACCTCTACTGATTAAAGTTTCACACACATTTTTCACAACCTGTTTTGCATCTAATGACCAAAGATTTCGACGCGACATAGTTATATTCTCGTAAAACAACTTTCGAAACCCACAGTTAAAACGGTTATTTAACACTGCCACTAAAATATTAGCTAAAATATTTAATTTCCTAATGGTTAATACTCAAGAAATACCTGGCCCACCCCTGCCCTTATGAACAAATGGGTTTACCCAATAACAATAGGTTATAAAATCGTTAAAGGTTTATTGGGGTATGGTCCGTCAAAAGCCATAACGATATACTTTGAGACAGACTATACAATTTTTCTTACATCCTTCGCAGAAAACAGGAACTCAAGTGGTTATTAGCGCATAATTGTTTAAATAGTTTACTGACCACTGCGGTTGAGGAAACACAGAAGGTTCAAGGATTTTATTTCAATAGAAGCGTGAAGTAATTTTTCTCAGGTTGTTTTAGGTTTTTTCTTTTTTCTTGGAATTAATAACGTTCACATATGGAACTGGTAAAGTAAAGTAAGGGAGCAGTTTTAAATAAATTAAAAAATTGTCATTTTGTAACAACTTGCATAAAGATAGATTCCGTAACTACAAAACTTTTGGAGTTTAATTTTGTAATATGAATAAAAGGCGGGCGTTATTTTAATAAAAAAATGTTTTATATAAAATACGTTTGTTAAAAATTAAATACTTGATAAAATTAAAACTTCTTTAAAACCTATTTAAAATAGCATTTAACAATTAACCCTTAAATCTTTTCGTCGACCTTAGTCGTGGAAACGTAGCACAAAAACAGGCCTTACGAGGGATTTTTTGTGCAGTAAGATGGATTAGAATGCGTTTTTTTCATTTAATTCGTATGAATGTCTACAAACTTTGCGAACATGCATTTTAAAGTTTGCAATTATAAAAAATTTATAACTAGGTAAATAATGATAAAAATGAGCTCAAATTTGTTTTTTGGGGGTTTTCGAGGTCGCTAAACCCGAATATGATATTAACAAGAACCTACGGAGTACCTGGTGCGCGCTAAGGATGGTATAAACGTCGTCTTCTGGAGTCTTACGACAAGTCCTCCTAATATCAGCCCAATTTTGAAAGTCGGGGGGCTTTTAAGGTCGCTGAATACGAATTGGACAATAACAAGAACCTGCGGAGTACCTGGTGCGCGCTAAGGATGATGTAAACGTCGTCTTCTGGAGTTTTATTTCAAATTCCCCTAATATAAAGGGCTGTTCTTTAGTCGTGAGGTTTTTGTGGGCGCTGAACACGAATATGACATTGACAAGGGCCTGCGGAGTACCTGGTGCGCGCTAAGAATGGTAGGCATTGTCTTAAGAAGTTTTATGACAATTCCTCCTAATATCAGTCCAATTTTGTTACTGTGGGGCTTTTGAGGTCGCTGAACACGAATATAATATTAACAAGGGTCTGCGGAGTACCTGGTGCGCCTAATATTATGTGAATGCAGAAAACATGGGTTGATCTACAATTTACCTTGCAAATTGTTCGAAACCCAAAAGTTTTAG
>JAHBCN010020253.1:0-15197 GCA_019359885.1 Listronotus oregonensis
AAAAAGGTTTTATTCATGTAATGTTTGAAATTTTTTTTTGTTTTAAACAATTTTTTTTATTTTCCTAATAAATATAATCGGAAAAGAAAAAATTAGATTCTTTTAAAAAAAATTATAAGTATTTTAATAAATTTTTTTTAGAAAAAAAGATTAATTTAGTATCGTTTTTTCCCTTTTATTAGGTTTTTAGTTGATTTCTAACTAACCATCTTAAAAAAGTAAACAATTTTAGAAAAATATTTTGATTTTGGATAACTTAAACACTATTTATTATTTTTTTTGTTCTTAAAGTCACTTCTTTAAAAAAATTATAATTTTCTTGAATTGTTTGCTAATTTTTATATGGGCAAGTAATAAAAACACTAAAAATTCTAGGATAAGATTTAAATTTTTTTTAAATAAGTATTTTTTTTATTTATTTTTTTTTCAATTTAAACAAAGCTTTTTGGGGTTTAAAGTTTTAAAATTATTAACGAGACTGACTATTTCCTTGAATATTGATTTGAATATAAAATAATAATTTTAGTGGATCATTTGCCTATTGTGGTTAGTTGTGGTCAGTTGTAGACTTGTCTAGAAAAAAAGGTATATAAATTTTTTTAATAAGACGAAAAATAAAGAATAATTTGATTTTAACCAAAAATTTCTGAAAAAAAGGGAAAAAAAAAAAGGTTTTTATTCATTAATTTTTTTGCAATTTTTTTTTTTTTTTTAATAAATTTTGTTTTATTTTCTTAATAAATATAATCGGAAAAAGCAAAAATTAGATTTTTTTTAATAAAATTATAAGTATTTAAATAAATTTTTTAGATAAAAAGATTAATTTAGTATCCTTTATTCATTTATTGGGTTTTTAGAATTGATTTCTAACTAACCATCATTAAAAGTAAACAATTTTAGAAAATTTTTTGATTTTGGATAACTTAAACACTATTTATTATTATTCTTTGTTCTCACAAGTCACTTGCTTTAAAATTATAATTTTCTTGAATTGTTTGCAAATTTTTTATATGGGCAAGTAATAAAAACACTAAAAATTCTAGGATAAGACTTTAATTTTTAAATAAGAAATTTTTTTTAATTTTTTTTTTTTTTCAATTTAAACAAAGCATTTTGGTTTAAGTAACTTAAAATTATTAAGCAGAGACTGACTATTTCCTTAAATATATTTTTTAACTTCTCATGCCCCTTTAAAATTACTATTTTTAGAAAAAATTCTAACATTTTCATATAGGTCAAAAAAAAAAAATTTATTAAAAAAGTTAATTTTTCCTTTTCTGATTTATTTCGTAATTTGTTAGAGATACTTAAATTTTAAAAAGTATACCTAATTAATTTATAAGATTTTAAAAATTGTTTAAAAATTTTTTATATTATGAAAATATTTAAAACTAACTCTCTTCTAAAGTGAAACTTTTTTAAAAAAATTGATTTGGGCTAACCTAAAGTCTATCTCTTATTTTTTTTTGTTCCCACGAAATAGATTTGAATATAAAATAAAAATTTTTAGTGGATTATTTGCCTATTGTGGTTAGTTGTGGTTTTTAGTAACTTGTCTGGAAAAAAAGATATATAAATTTTTTTAATAAGACGAAAAAAAAAGAATAATTTGTTTTTAACCAAAATTTCTGTAAAAAAAGGGGAAAAAAGGTTTTATTCATTTTTTTTGAAATTTTTTTTTTTTTTAAACAATTTGTTTTATTTTCTTAATAAATATAATCGAAAAAGCAAAATTGATTTTTTTTAATAAAATTATAAGTATTTTAATCAATTTTTTAGATAAAAAGTTTAAATTTTTAGTATCCTTTATTCATTTATTGGTTTTTTTTAGAATTGATTTCAACTAACCATCATTAAAAAAAAATTTTTTAGAAAAATATTTTGATTTTTAACTTAAACACTATTTATTATTAAAATTTTTTTAATTCTCCTGGGTTTTTCTCATTTTTTAAAAAATTATTTTGAAATAAAATTAAAATTTTTCTTTGACGTTTGGTTTATTTCCAATTAAACCATCATCAGAATCTAGCAATAAGATGTTCTTAATGTCTTTATATATACAATTGGAAACAAAAACAAATAAAAAAATTAATTAAAAAGGGAAAAAAATATAAAGTTACATCCTTTTCCCCTTTTTTAAACTTACACTATCTAATAAGATTTAAAAAAATTTAAAATAAAGATAAAAAAAACACTTAAAAACTAAACGATAAACTATTAGCTTTACATCTTGAATGTTAGTGATGAAAAATAAAGTTTTTTTATAAATTTGGGTCTCCCCTCTGTACATAACTTTGGGCTTTCCACCCTAATAGGTGGAAAAAATTTTCATTTATTATCCTTTAAATTTGGTCGTTATAGACGATACTTGATTACCAGTTCAGCCTAAAATTTACAGTATTTTTTTTTTTTTGTTTAATCATTTCTTTTGGTTTTTTTTTTATAGTTTTTCGTAATCTAGAATTTGAACTTTTTTTAAATTAAAATTATGTAGTTCTTCTATTCATGATTAGCGAGGCTGTTGAATTATCTTTAATATTTCTTATGCTTTTTTGTGTTCATTTTTCTTTTTTTAAATATTGCTTTGTTTGTCAATATGGTTTTTTTGGGCAATCAAGGAAACTATTTTATAAATGAGGTTCGTTTGATCTAATTTTGGGATTTCGGTTTTAGTTTTGTGAAGGGGGATTTAGAATTTTTGGTTTTTTAGATACATGAATGTTAAATGGTTCAATATTTTTTTTTTTTATGATTTATTTCAGGGTTGTGGGGGGTTTTTTTCCTTGTCTTTATTATTGTTATTATTTTGATTTCTATTAGGGTTATAAAAATATTTATACGTGTTTTTAAAATTTTTTAATTTTTTTTTTATTTTTGTTTTTTAGGTTTTTTCTTACTTTTTTAAACTTTTTGGTCTGTGCTTTGTATCAAAAACATCTATTCCTAACACATCAGTTACATTCTCTCACTTGGATCAAAATTCTCTTTCAAATCAATAATCAAACCAAACTTTATAGGAAACGTAATTAAAATATTGAAAATGGCTACAATCATTAAATGAAAATGATCAGGAAACAATCCGAAATAAAATAACAAATACCTTAAGCAATTATAAAAACAAAATAAAAAATAACCAAAAAATGCCAAAAATCAATTAAATTTTTTTTTAAAAGAAACAAAACAATTCCTTTAAAACACTCCTCTTTTTTTTTTTCTTAATGCAGATAAAAGTAACAAACTGTTTTATGGACAAAGAAGAATACAAATAAAAAAATGTTTGACCACTCAATGATTCTTCTACCTACAAAAAAAGAACCTTATAACCAAACAAATAAAATACAAATCAAAATAAACAACCCAAAAAATAAAATCTTAAAATGAAGGTTATTGACAAAAAATACAAAAAACAAACTAATTTTGCCACAATGGTCACCCTCCTTACATCTATGGCCTCCAAAAAACTACAAAAGGGAAAATATCCCCCAAGACCTATTTTAGTATTTGGTTCTGAACAAGTTTATCAAAATTTCTATAAATTTCCCTAACCGCATCATTGGAAAAAATGACTATCATTTGAAAGATTCTTGGGATTTCCATGAATTTCTAAAAAATAAAAAAATACCAAAAGACCATATTTTAGTATTATTTGATGTGATTTCACTTTACACCAACATTCCTATTGAACTAGCTATAAAAAAACATTACTGAAAAATGGTCCCAAATAAAGAATTTCCCCTATTAAAAAATGAGGTTTATCAACAACAAATTATGCCTTTCATCAAATTTCTTTCAATTCCAAGAACTTTTATTCCCAAATTTACGGCGTTGCAATGGGATCACCAATATCGGCCATAGAAACCTTGTCATGGAATGCCTAGAAGATAATGTTATAAATTCCCCTGTTATAAAATATTTTTATAAGAGATATGTTGATGACTGTCTTCTATGTTTTCCCAAAAAAATAAAATTAACTATACATTAACAAATTTAATTCTTTCCATCCAAAAATTCAATTTACTCTAAACAAAATAATCTACAATTAACTTCCTTGATGTTACAATAGGTTATGATAATAATGGCATAATAAAAACAAACTTACCCAAACCTGTTTGGTCTGGTAGATCCCAAAATTTCACCTCAAATACCCCAATTTTTAAAAAAGTGTTGTAAAGTCTTAGTTGACAGAGATGTAAAACTCTCTGATACAAAGCACAGACCAAAAAGTTTAAAAAAGTAAAGAAATCCTCAAAAAAACAAATATCCAAAAAATTCACAGAACCAATTATAAAAGCACGTATAAATCATTTATAAAACCCCTAATAGAAATCAAAATAATAACAATAATAAAGACAAGGAATATTTCATTACCCTACAACCCAAATAAATCATAAAATAAAAAAAGTATTGAATCCATTTAACATTCATGTATCTGAAAAACCGCTAAATAATTCTAAATCCCTCCTTCACAAAACAAAACCAGAAATCCCAAAATTAGGTCAAACGAACCTCATTTATAAAATAGATTGCCTTGATTGTCCAAAAACCTATTTTGGGACAAACAAAGCAATATTTAAAAAATAGAATAAATGAACACAAAACAAGCATAAGAAATATTAAAGATAATTCAACAGCTCTCGCTAATCATGCAATAGAAGAACTACTAATTTTAATTTCAAAAATGTTCAAATTCTGATTACGAAACGAACTATAAAAAAAAAAACCTAAAGAAATGATTCATATCAAAAAAACAAAAAATACTGTAAATTTAGGACTGACACTGGTAATCTAAGTATCGTCTATAACGACCTAATTACAGGATAATAAATGCAAATTTTACCTATTAGGGCTGGAAAGCCCAAAGTTATGTACAGTTAGGGTGGGCCCAACATTTTAAAATATACTCTATTTTTTATCACTAACATTCAAGATGTAAAGCGTTAGTTTCATCGTTTAGTTTTAAGTGTTTGGTTTTATCTTTATTTTGAATTTTTAAATCTTATTAGATAGTGTAAGTTTATAAAAGGCAAAAAGAACTTTATATTTGTTTCCTTTAATTAATTTTTGTTATTTGTTTTTGTTTCCAATTTATATAAAAGACTAAGAACATCTTATTGTTCTAGATTCTGATGATGGTTTAATTGGAAATAAACCGAAACGTCAAAGAAATGTTTTAATTTTATTTCAAAATAATTTATTAAAAAAATGACCGAAAAACCCAGGAGAATTAAAAATTATTAATTTAATAACACGGTCAGGAAAACAAAAACTATTTATTATTATTTTTTGTTCTCATAAGTCACTTGCTGTTAAAAAATTATAATTTTCTTGAATTGTTTGCTAATTTTTATATGGGCAAGTAATAAAAACACTAAAAATTTAGGGAAAATACTTTAATTTTTTAAATAAGTATTGTTTTTTAATTTATTATTTTTTTCAATTTAAACAAAGCATTTTGGGTTAAGTAACTTAAAATTATTAAGCAGAGACTGACTATTTCCTTGAATATATCTTTTAACTTCCCATGCCCCCTTTCCAATTACTATTTTTAGAAAAAAATCTAACATTTTTTATTTAGGTCAAGAAAACTTAAAAATTTATTAAAAAAAAATTAATTTTTGCCTTTCTGATCTTATTTCGTAATTTGTTAGAGATACTACGGTAAATTTTAAAAAGTATACCTAATTAATTTATAAGATTTTAAGAATTGTTTAATAATTTTTGTATTATGAAGGATATTTAAAACTAACTCTCTTCTAAAGTGAAACTTTTTTAAAAAATAATTGATTTGGGCTATCCTAAAGTCTAAATGAAAAATGTTAGAATTTTTTTCTAAAAATAGTAATTGGAAAGGGGGCATGAGAAGTTAAAAGATATATTCAAGGAAATAGTCAGTCTCTGCTTAATAATTTTAAGTTACTTAACCCAAAATGCTTTGTTTAAATTGAAAAAAAAAATAAATTAAAAAAAAATTACTTATTTAAAAAATTAAAGTCTTATCCTAGAATTTTTATGTTTTATTACTTGCCCTTTTATAAAATTAGCAAACAATTTAAAAAAAATTATAATTTTTACAGCAAGTGACTTGTGAGAACAAAAAATAATAATAAATAGTGTTTAAGTTATCCAAAATCAAAATATTTTTCTAAAATTGTTTACTTTTAATGATGGTTAGTTAGAAATCAATTCTAAAAACCTAATAAATGAATAAAGGATACTAAATAAATCTTTTTATCTAAAAAAATTGATTAAAATACTTATAATTTTATTAAAAAGAATCTAATTTTTGCTTTTCCGATTATATTTATTAAGAAAATAAAACAAATTGTTTAAAACAACAAAAAATTGCAAAAATTACATGAATAAAACCTTTTTTCCCCCTTTTGTAAGAAATTTTTGGTTAAAATCAAATTATTCTTTATTTTTCGTCTTATTAAAAATATTTATATACCTTTTATCTAGACAAGTTACTACAACTGACCACAACTAACCACAATAGGCAAATAATCCACTAAAATTATTATGTTATATTCAAATCTATTTCGTGGGAACAAAAAACAATAAGAGATAGACTTTAGGTTAGCCCCAAATCAATTATTTTTAAAAAGTTTCACTTTAGAAGAGAGTTAGTTTTAAATATCCTTCATAATACAAAAAATTTTTAAACAATTCTTAAAATCTTATAAATTAATTAGGTATACTTTTAAAATATACCGTAGTATCTCTAACAAATTACGAAATAAGATCAGAAATGCAAAAATTAACTTTTTTTAATAAATTTTTAAGTTTCTTGACCTAAATGAAAAATGTTAGAATTTTTTTTTTAAAATAGTAATTGGGAAAAGGGGGAAGAGAAGTTAAAAAATATATTCAAGGAAATAGTCAGTCTCTCTTAATAATTTTAAGTTACTTAACCCAAAATGCTTTGTTTAAATTGAAAAAAATAATAAATTAAAAAAAAAAAATTACTTATTTAAAAAATTAGTCTTATCCTAGAATTTTGAGTGTTTTTATTACTTGCCCATATAAAAATTAGCAAACAATTCAAAAAAAAATATAATTTTTTAATAGCAAGTGACTTGTGAGAACAAAAAATAATAATAAATAGTGTTTAAGTTATCCAAAATCAAAATATTTTTCTAAAATTGTTTACTTTTAATGATGGTTAGTTAGAAATCAATTCTAAAAACCTAATAAATGAATAAAGGATACTAAATTAATCTTTTTATCTAAAAAATTGATTAAAATACTTATAATTTTATTAAAAAGAATCTAATTTTTGCTTTTTCCCCTTATATTTATTAAGAAAATAAAACAAATTTTTAAAACAAAAAAATGCAAAAATTACATGAATAAAACCTTTTTTTCCCTTTTGTACAGAAATTTTTTGGTTAAAATCAAATTATTCTTTTTTTCGTCTTATTAAAAATATTTATATACCTTTTTATCTAGACAAGTTACTACAACTGACCACAACTAACCACAATAGGCAAATAATCCACTAAAATTATTATTTTATATTCAAATCTATTTCGTGGGAACAAAGAACAATAAGAGATAGACTTTAGGTTAGCCCAAATCAATTATTTTTTAAAAAAGTTTCACTTTAGAAGAGAGTTAGTTGTGGTTAGTTGTGGTTAGTTAGTTAGTAGAATTATGAAGGATATTTAACCTTCATAATACAAAATGTATTAAACAATTCTTAAAATCTTATAAATTAATTAGGTATACTTTTAAAATTTACCGTAGTATCTCTAACAAATTACGAAATAAGATCAGAAAGGCAAAAAAATTTAAATTTTTTTAATAAATTTTGAAGTTTTCTTGACCTAAATGAAAAATGTTAGAATTTTTTTCTAAAAATAGTAATTGGAAAGGGCATGAGAAGTTAAAAAATATATTCAAGGAAATAGTCAGTCTCTGCTTAATAATTTTAAGTTACTTAACCCAAAATGCTTTGTTTAAATTGAAAAAAATAATAAATAAAAAAATACTTATTTAAAAAATTTAAGTCTTATCCTAGAATTTTTAGTGTTTTATTACTTCCTTATAAAAATTAACAAACAATTCAAAAAAAATTATAATTTTTTTTAAAAACAAGTGACTTGTAAGAACAAAAAATAATAATAAATATTGTTTAAGTTATCCAAAATCAAAATATTTTTCTAAAATTATTTACTTTTAATGATGGTTAGTTAGAAATCAATTCTAAAAACCTAATAAATGAATAAAGGATACTAAATTAATCTTTTTATCTAAAAAAATTATTAAAAATTATAATTTTATTAAAAAGAATCTAATTTTGCTTTTCCGATTATATTTAAAGAAAATAAAACATATTGTTTAAAAAAAAAAATCAAAAATTACATGAATAAAATCTTTTTTTCCCTTTTGCACAGAAATTTTTGGTTAAAATCAAATTATTCTCTATTTTTCGTCTTATTAAAAATATTTAGATACCTTTTATCTAGACAAGTTACTTCAATACCACAACTAACCACAATAGGCAAATAAATCCACTAAAATTATTATTTTATATTCAAATCTATTTCTGGGAACAAAAAACAATAAGAGATAGACTTTAGGTTAGCCCAAATCAATTATTTTTTAAAAAGTTTACTTTAGAAGAGATTAGTTTTAAATATCCTTCATAATACAAAAATTATTAAACAATTCTTAAAATCTTATAAATTAATTAGGTATACTTTTTAAAATTTACGGTAGTATTCTAACAAATTACAAAAAGATCGAAAGGCAAAAATTCTTTTTTAATAAATTTTTAAGTTTTGACCTATATGAAAAATGTTAAATTTTTTTTCTAAAAATAGTAATTGGAAAGGGGGATGAGAAGTTAAAAGATATACTCAAGGAAATATCAGTCTCTGCTTAATAATTTTGTTATTAACCCAAAATGTTTGTTTAAATTGAAAAAAATAATAAATTAAAAAAATACTTTTTATAAAATTAAAGTCTTGTCCTAGAATTTTTAGTGTAATTATACTTGCTCATTTAAAATTAGCAAACAATTCAAGAAAATTATAATTTTTTAACAGCAAGATTGTAAAAAAAAATAATAATAAATGTTTTGTTATCCAAAATCAAAATATTTTTCTAAAATTGTTTACTTTTAATGATGGTTGTTGAAATCAATTCTAAAAACCTAATAAATGAATAAAGGATACTAAATAAATCTTTTTATCTAAAAAAATTGATTAAAATACTTATAATTTTATTAAAAAGAATATAAATTTTGCTTTTCCGATTATATTTATTAAGAAAATAAAACAAATTTTTAAAAAACAAAAAATTGCAAAAATTAATGAATAAAACCTTTTTTTTCCCTTTTGTACAGAAATTTTTGGTTAAAATCAAATTTTTTTATTTTTCGTCTTATTAAAAATATTTATATACCTTTTATCTAGACAAGTTATACAACTGACCACAACTAACCACAATAGGCAAATAATCCACAAAATTATTATTTTATATTCAAATCATTTGTGGGAAAAAAAAATAAGAGATAGACTTTAGGTTGAAAATCAATTATTTTTTAAAAAGTTTCACTTTAGAAGGGGTTAGTTTTAAATATCATTCAAACACAAAAATTAAAAAATTTTAAAATCTTATAAATTAATTAGGTATACCTTTTTTAAAAATTTTCCGTAGTATTCTAACAAATTGAAATAAGACAGAAAGGCAAAAAATTAACTTTTCTTTAATAAATTTTAAGTTTTCTTGACCTAAATGAAAAATGTTAAATTTTTTTTAAAAATAGTAATTGGAAAGGGGGCATGGAAGTTAAAAGATATATTCAAGGAAATAGTCATTCTCGCTTAATAATTTTAAGTTACTTAACCCAAAATGCTTTGTTTAAATTGAAAAATAATAAATTAAAAAAAATACTTATTTAAAAATTAAAGTCTTATCCTAGAATTTTTAGTGTTTTTATTACTTGCCCATATAAAAATTAGCAAACAATTCAAGAAAATTATAATTTTTAACAGCAAGTGACTTGTGAGAATAAAAAAAAATAATAAATAGTGTTTAAGTTAACCAAAATCAAAATATTTTTCAAAAATTGTTTACTTTTAATGATGGTTAGTTAGAAATCAATTCTAAAAACCTAATAAATGAATAAACGATATAAATTAATCTTTTTTTCTAAAAAAATTGAATAAAATATTATAATTTTATTAAAAAAAATTTTTGCTTTTCCGATTATATTTATTAAGAAAATAAAACAAATTGTTTAAAACAAAAAAAAAATTGAAAAATTACACGAATAAAACCTTTTTTTCCCTTGGTACAGAAATTTTTGGTTAAAATCAAATTATTCTTTATTTTTCGTCTTATTAAAAATATTTATATACCTTTTATCTAGACAAGTTATACAATACCAAACTAACCAAATAAAATAACCATAAAAATTATTTATATTCAAACATTTTTAAAAAAAAACAATAAGAGATAGACTTTAGGTTAGCCCAAATCAATTATTTTTTAAAAAGTTTCCTTTGAAATTAGTTTTAAATATTTTATAATAAAAAATATTAAACAATTCCTAAAATCTTTTAAAATTAATTATTTTTTACTTTTTAAAATTTAGTAGTATCTCTAATAAATTACAAAATAATATGAAGGCAAAAATTAACTTTTTTAAATAAATTTTTAAGGCCTAAATAAAAAACGGAGAATTTTTTTCTAAAAATATAATTGGAAAGGGTGAGAAGTTAAAAGATATATTCAAGGAAATAGCGTCTCCCTTAATAATTTTAAGTTACTTAAAAAATGATTTGTTTAAATTGAAAAGAATAATAAATTTAAAAAACTTATTATTTAAGAAATTAAAGTCTTATCCTAGAATTTTTAGTGTTTTTATTTTGTCCATTAAAAATTAGCAAACAATTCAAAAATTATAATTTTTAACAGCAAGTGACTTGTGAGAACAAAAAAATAATAAATAGTGTTTAAGTTATCCAAAATCAAAATATTTTTCTAAAATTGTTTACTTTTAATGATGGTTATTAGAAATCAATTCTAAAAACCTAATAAATGAATAAAGGATACTAAATTAATCTTTTTAACTAAAAAAATTGATTAAAATACTTTAATTTTATTAAAAAGAATCTAATTTTTGCTTTTCCAATTATTTATTAAAAATAAAAAAATTGTTTAAAACAAAAAAAATTGAAAAATTACAGAATAAAACCTTTTTTAAGTAATAAAAACACTAAAAATTCTAGGTGACTTTAATTTTTTTTAAAAAAGTAATTTTTTTTTTTTTTAAATTTTTTATTTTTTCAATTTAAACAAAGCATTTTGGGTTAAGTAACTTAAAATTATTAAGCAGGGCATTTCCTTTAAATTTATTTTTTTCTCTTTCCAATTACTTTTTAGAAAAAATTCTAACATTTTTCATTTAGGTCAAGAAAACAAAAATTTATTTAAAAAAAGTTAATTTTTGCCTTTCTGATCTTATTTTCGTACTACGGTAAATTTTAAAAAGTATACTAATTAATTTATAGATTTTAAAATTTTAATAATTTTTGTATTATTAGGATATTTAAAACAATCTCTTCAAAGTGAAACTTTTTTAAAAAATAATTGATTTAGGCTAACCTAAAGTCTATCTCTTATTGTTTTTTTTCCCAAAAAGATTTGAATATAAAATAATATTTTAGTGGATTAGCCATTGTGGTTAGTTGTGGCAAGTAACTTGTTAGATAAAAGGTATATAAATATTTTTAATAAGACGAAAAATAAAAATAATTTGATTTTAACCAAAAATTTCTGTACAAAAGGGGAAAAAAGGTTTTATTTATGTAATTTTGCATTTTTTTGTTTTAAACAATTTGTTTTATTTTCTTAAAAATATTATCGGAAAAGCAAAAATTAATTCTTTTTAATAAAATTATAAGTATTTTAATAAATTTTTTAGATAAAAAGATTAATTTAGTATCCTTTATTCATTTATTAGGTTTTAGAATTGATTTCTAACTAACCATCATTAAAAATAAACAATTTTAGAAAAATATTTTGATTTTGGATAACTTAAACACTATTTATTATTATTTTTTTTTTTCCAGTCACTTGCTGTTAAAAAATTATAATTTTATTAATTTTGTAATTTTTATATGGAAAAGTAATAAAAACAAAAACTAGGATAAGACTTTAATTTTTAAATAAGTATTTTTTTTTAATTTATTATTCTTTTCAATTTAAACAAAGCATTTTGGGTTAAGTAACTTAAAATTATTGCAGAGACGACTATTTCCTTGAATATATCTTCTTCTTTTACCCTTTCAATTACTATTTTTAGAAAAAAAATTCTAACATTTTTCATTTAGGTCAAGAAAACTTAAAAATTTATTAAAAAAGTTAATTTTTGCCTTTCGGATCTTATTTCTTTTGTTAGAGATACTACGGTAAATTTTAAAAAGTATACATAATTAATTTATAAGATTTTAAAATTGTTTAATAATTTTTGTATTATGAGGATTTTAAAATAACTCTCTTCAAAGTGAAACTTTTTTAAAAAAATAATTGATTTGGCTAACCTAAAGTCTATCTCTTATTGTTTTTTGTTCCCCGAAAAGGGTTTGAATATAAAATAATAATTTTAGTGGATTATTTGCCTTTGGGTTAGTTGTGGTCAGTTTGTCTTGTTAGATAAAAAGTATATAAATATTTTTAATAAGACAAAAAATAAAAAATAATTTGATTTTAACCAAAAATTTTGTACAAAAGGGAAAAAAAGGTTTTACATGTAATTTTTGCATTTTTTTGTTTTAAAAATTTGTTTTATTTTCTTAATAAATATTATCGGAAAAGCAAAAATTAGTTCTTTTTAATAAAATTTAGTATTTTAATCAATTTTTTAGATAAAAAGATTAATTTAGTATCCTTTATTCATTTTTGGTTTTTGAATTGATTTCTAACTCCATCATTAAAAGTAAACAATTTTAGAAAAATATTTTGATTTTGGATAACAAACACTATTTATTATTTTTTGTTCTCACAAGTCACTTGCTGTTAAAAATTATAATTTTCTTGAATTGTTTTAATTTTTATATGGGCAAGTAATAAAAAACTAAAAAATTCTAGGATAAGACTTTAATTTTTTTTAAATAAGTAATTTTTTTTTTTAATTTATTATTTTTTTCAATTTAAACAAAGCATTTTGGGTTAAGTAACTTTTTTAAAACAGAGACTGACTATTTCCTTGAATATATCTTTTCTTCTCATGCCCCCTTTCCAATTACTATTTTTAGAAAAAAATCAACATTTTTCATTTAGGTCAAAAAACTTAAAAATTTATTAAAAAAGTTTTTTTCCTTTCTGATCTTATTTCGTAATTTGTTAGAATTACGGTAATTTTAAAAAGTAACCTAATTAATTTATAAGATTTTAAAATTGTTTAATAATTTTTGTATTTGAAGGATATTTAAAGTAACTCTCTTCAAATGAAACTTTTTAAAAAATAATTGATTTGGGCTAACCTAATCATTCTTATTGTTTTTTGTTCCCACGAAATAGATTTGAATATAAAATAATAATTTTGTGGATTATTTCCTATTTGGTTAGTTGTGGTCAGTTGTAGTAACTTGTCTAGATATAAATATTTTTAATAAGACGAAAAATAAAGAATTATTTGATTTTAACCAAAAATTTCTGTACAAAAGGGGAAAAAAGGTTTTATTCATGTAATTTTTGCAATTTTTTTTGTTTTAAACAATTTGTTTATTTTCTTAATAAATATTATCAAAAGCAAAAATTAGATTTTTAATAAAATTATAGTATTTTAATCAATTTTGTTAGATAAAAAGATTAATTTTAGTATCCTTTATTCATTTATTATTTTTAGAATTGATTTCTAACTAACCATCATTAAAAGAAACAATTTTGAAAAATATTTTGATTTTGGATAACTTAAACACTATTTATTATTATTTTTTGTTCTACAATCCTTTGTTAAAAAATTATAATTTTCTTAAGTTGTAATTTTTATAAGGGCAAGTAATAAAAACACTAAAAATTCTAGGATAAGACTTTAATTTTTAAATAAGTAATTTTTTTTAATTTATTATTTTTTCAATTTAAACAAAGCATTTTGGGTAAGTAACTTAAAATTTTTAACAGAGAACTATTTCCTTAATTATCTTTTAACTTCTCATCCCCCTTTCCAATTACTATTTTTAGAAAAAATCTAACATTTTTCATTTAGGTCAAGAAAACTTAAAAATTTATTAAAAAAAAGTTAATTTTTGCCTTTCTGATCTTATTTCGTAATTTGTTAGAGTTACTACGGTAAATTTTAAAAGTATACCTAATTAATTTATAAGATTTTAAAATTGTTTAATAATTTTTGTTTTGAAGGATATTTAAAACTTTTCAAAGTGAAACTTTTTAAAAAATAATAAATTTTTTAAATTTTCTTTTACCTAAATGAAAAATGTTAGATTTTTTTTAAAAAAAGTAATTTGGGAAAGGGGGGAAAAAGAAATTAAAGAAATTTTCAAGGGAAAAAGTCAGTCTCGTTTAAAAATTTTTAATTACTTAACATAAAATACTTTGTTTAAATTTAAAAAATAATAAATTAAAAAAAAATTTTTTTTAAAAAAATTTAAAATCTTATCCTAGGGTTTTTAGTGTTTTTATTACTTGCCCATATAAAAATTAAAACATTTCAAGAAAATTATAATTTTTAACAGCAAGTGATTTGGGGAAAAAAAAAAATTAATAAAAAAGGGGTTTAAGTTATCCAAACAAAATATTTTTTTAAAAATTTTTTATTTTTTAAAGATGGTTAGTTAGAAATCAATTCTAAAAACCTAATAAATGAATAAAGGATACTAAATTAATCTTTTATCTAAAAAAAATTATTAAAATACCTAATTTTTTTAAAAAAATCTAATTTTTTTTCCGATAATATTTATTAAGAAAATAAAACAAATTGTTTAAAACAAAAAAAAATCAAAAAAATTAAAGAATAAAACCTTTTTTTTTTCCCCCTTTTTCAAAATTTTTTTGGGTTAAAAAAAAAATTATTTTTTTTTTTTTCGTCATATTAAAAATATTTATATACTTTTTTTCTAGACAAGTTACTACACCCGACCACAACTAACCACAATAGGCAAAAAAATCCCCTAAAATTATTATTTTATATTCAAATCTATTTCTGGGGAAAAAAAAAAAAAAAC